>PVIH01010251.1:0-76801 GCA_004025045.1 Sigmodon hispidus | reverse complement strand
AGGGGTCTCTGAAAGACAGAATCAGACCCTGACCAGAAAGGTGACAGGAGGCATACAAACCCGAGTGCCACACCTGACCAGGACCCATCTAATCGTGAACCACTGAAGCCATGGGCAAACGTCAGTGCAAAAAATTACATAATACTACAAAGGACAACATGGTAACTCCAGAAGAGAGTGGCGATCCTACAAATACAAGGCCTAAACTGAGTAATGAAGAGGAAACAGAAGGAAACAACATCAAAAATTCCTTTTTGATGTTCATCGAAGCTCTCAAAGAAGATATGAAAAAAAGCCTTAAAAAACTGGGGTATGGGTGAAGCTATAGTTTTATATATGGAGGTCCTTATACACATCTTTGAAGATGTAACTCAGAAAACATGAGGATGCCTTTAATGCAGCCTCTTCCACCTCATACGTATTTACTATGCTCATCTCTTTCCTTTGCAGGAGTACATTTCCTTCCTTCTTTCAGAGACTCTTCCTGGAGTAACTCTTCACCCCAAGCAGACAGTAGGAGATGTGACTGTTTAGAAGCAAACAAAAACCAATAGGCTGACCAGGTGCGTACACTCATAATGCTCTCAAAGTCAAGAGGACACCAGACTCTGTAGTGAACTGAGTTAGTCACTTAGGAAACTGCAGATTTTCCTAAGGTAGAGGCAGCCTTGCCAATTGTCTCCTGTGTGTCTGTGAATGCACAATGAACCAGCCACATTCACAGCCATCATTCTGGCTTCTGCCTTTCACCAGCTTTGCCAGGGCATAAGGTAGGGGGTGGGGTGGAACTTTCTATGCCTTTCAGCTTAAAACACCTGTGAGGTAGTATTTCTCTTTATGTTACCCAGTACACTTTTGGGATTGAATTATCTGATCAATATCTAGACAGTCTGTTGAGAGTTCTCACCATGGAATAGCTGGTCTGCAGTTTAAACTCCCTCAAAACACACGAGGAATGGAGTGGGTGGTGTTTGGAGCTGGCAGCTTGCCTCTGAGAGTAGGCAGACCTTAGCTCAGATTGTCAGATGGGCCAATGCAGTTAAGAAAAGAAGGAATCTAATTCATGTTCTGTACAGTTTCCTTTTCATAGTTCTCATTTTCATCTTCAGAGATGTTGCTTAAGATTTTCCTTGACTCAAGACTTATTCATAATATTTTAGTATTCTTTACAGGACACAGCCAAAATGCCTGCTATTGTCTGTCCTTGGGCTCAAGTGCCTTGAAAATCAAATTGTTGGAGGCTTCTCTTCATCAGTACTGCAAAGAGCCATTTGGCCTGACTGGTCCACAAGAGAGGCTATTGTTTAAATGGCACTGCTGTCCCTTCTGTCACTGTGAGGTGATATTAAGGGCTCTCATTTTCGTTTCTTACACAAATGCCATCTTGTCACTTGGCTCATGAGTCTGCCCAGGAAGATGAGTCTGTCTCTAGCACTGCCAGTGGCACTATGATGTGGAGGAGGCCCCCCACATACTCTTGGCTCTGTGTATTAATCATTGTATTCAGGGTGTTCAGTGATTCTTCTACCATGGTTAAATAATGTGATGTGGAAGTACCTGAATAGGCCATCAGTAATAATTCCTGCTCATTAAAACTAACTTACATAGACTTTAGCAATGGCACATGTTACCAGGCCTATAGGAGAGTCTGGAAATGGTGTATTAAGGTTGATTTACCAACTTGTCTTCTCAGAGATGAAAAGGAAGTACAAAACCACACACACACACACACACACACACACACACAAGCACACACACAAACTCCAGAAAAATCACATGTAAGGCTGGGAAATAGTTTCTTCTGTCACTGCTGTGACTAAATACTGACAAAAGCAAAGGAAGGAAGGGAAGGAGGTGTGGGAGAGAAGAAGGAAGGGTGGGAGAGAGGGAGGGCTTTTAATGGCTCTCATATCCAGTGGAAAAGACATAGTCACAAGTATATAGACAAATGGAGAGATAAGTATAAATAGCTAAGTGGTTGGAAAGATTTTTATCCATTTCATTCCATTGATCACCCTGTGTGTGTGTGTGTGTGTGTGTGTGTATATGTGTGTGTGTGTTTATGTGTATGTGGGTATACATGTTTGTGTGTATGTCTTTATGTATGTGTATATATGTGTATATGCTTGTGTTTATGCTTTGCGTGGGGTGTGTGTGTGTGTGTGTGTGCACATGCACTCAAGAGTGCATGAGGGTAATAGAAATGAGAATCTGTATATGCCAGATAAGGACTCTACCACTGATCCATATCTGCAATCCACCCAGCTTCTGTGGAGAGTAGTTTTGGTGAAACAAGTCTGGAAATTTTAATTAGCAGAATAAATACTACCAAAGTCATGACTGACAAAGCAGATTCCATTTTTTTTCAGGGAAGTGTGATTTAATCTTAGATATGTTCCTTTTTTAAATCTAAGATGTAAGAGCCACTGTTTTGAAGGGGAGTCTAGAGTAGAGGTGGGGGCCGCCATGCCCGTGTGGTAGAGGCCGCTGAGGGTAGAAGGCAGGGAAAGGAGGAAAAGACACCACAGACTAAGGGCTTCTTAGATGAAGTGATATAATGAAAGAAATAAAGAGATGTGCTATACTACCACCTGTGAGGACTTTGAAGAACACAACAGAATTGAGTTCTGACAGCCCTTCTGCCTTCACTCAATACTGTGACATAAGGGACAGACCATTACCACCAGGGGCCGCAGTGTCCTCTGGTTCAGGGACAGTTCCCTAGACGACCACTAGTCTGCACAAGGAAATGGAACTTGAAGGTGGCCTGCTGCTTCTGCTTCTGCTTCTGCTTCTGCTTCTGCTTCTGCTTCTGCTTCTGCTTCTGCTTCTGCTTCTGCTTCTGCTTCTGCTTCTGCTTCTGCTTCTGCTTCTGCTTCTGCTTCTGCTTCTTCTTCTTCTTCTTCTTCTTCTTCTTCTTCTTCTTCTTCTTCTTCTTCTTCTTCTTCTTCTTCTTCTTCTTCTTCTTCTTCTTCTTCTCCTTCTCCTTCTTCTAAAGTGTACCAGAAATTATGTCACAACTAATCCTGATCTCAGGGCAGGGAGCTCTCCAAAACCAAGAAACCAACCACAGAAAAGGGAAGAGATGAAGTTTGTTTTGATGTAATGACAAAAGCTTTTGGGTTTCTTTCTTATTTAATTTTTTCAGAGAAGTTGCCCTTACATCATAACAAAATATTGTTTTCCTAAAGGCAAAAAGCACACTTCTTGAGTCAGAGAGCAAAGGCATTTGTCCCATAAACCTATTGGTCTGAGTTCTACCCCCAGAACCCATGTAGAAGTGGAAGGGGAGACCTGACTCCACAAAGATGTCCTCTGATCTTGTCATGCATGCTATGGCACATACTTGTGCGCACACAAACACATATACACACAACAATAACAATAAGACCTTAAAAGGCTAACATTTTTCTCTGCTAGAGAATTAACGTTAGATCAATTTTCCTATAATTACAAGGGGAGAAGATGTTCCCATCAACCCTCATTTTACAGAGAAGCATTTGGGAGCGGGGGAGGGCAACATGTTCACTTAGCCATGGGGACCAAGGGCCAGCCTTTGTGAATGCACAGAATACAAGGGATTTGTGCATGTGAGGGGGAAGGGGAGCTGACAGAGAAAAGGAGAGAGAGAGTGGGGGTGAGTGGGGATCCTTTTATGAATAAGATAATTTTACCTATTTGAAGCAACATTATTCTAAGCGTCATTAGCAGGGGAACAGTTAATGTCATTTTAGAGCCTCCAAATTTTCCATGTTGCTTCTTAGAGCCTCTGCCGGGTACATTAAATTCAGTATTCATATTACTCCTGAAAATTCAAATGCATGCATTCAGTGTGTCACCACAGCAGGTCATGTCCAAGTCGCTCATTGAACCATCTCCATTATGTCCTGTTCAGTAGCAATGGGAAATTTGAACCAATCCCAGATGAAATCTACAACCTTCAACTCATTCAGAAATGACAATTATGTCACTACAATCACTAAAATAAAGAAATAAAATAAAACAAACTGAAATGGAATCAACAGCAAAAGAGCTAAATTATAGATAAGAGAATATTCATAAAACTATACCTCATCTCATGAACGTGGGCGCACTGCCTCATGCCAGGATTTCTTTAGGCATTGGTGATATTCAGTATATTGCAATTGAGTGCAATTACAGTTAGCTATAATTAAGAACAATTACAGCTTTTATTTCTCTACTTGTTCTTTAAAAGCACATTTGTAATAAAACTTTTTTTAAAAGGTGAAGAATATAATTATACATCCTTATAACGTCTCAAATAATTAGTTTGACTAAAGTTTCCTCTGGAACAATTTTCATTTTAACTGTCAGATCTGCCATTTATAGTCAATGGAACATACTTTAAAAAATTCCATCATTAACCTTTTTCACCCCATATAGCTGTATATGAATTACTAGTACAAATGAAAGGTTTCAGTATTTAAATCTCTGGGAGCTGTTGCAAGGCAATTCTTTTTACTAATGTTTGCGTATGTATGTACATGCACAAAAATCTGTGCATGTGTGTTCATGTGCATTATGTATGTGGGTCTTTATATGTGTATGTGTGAGAGCATGTGCATTATGTATGTGGGTATATATATGAGTGTGTGTGTGGATATGTGCATGTATATGTGTGTGTGCTTGTGTATGTGTATATGTATGTAAGTACATGTATAGGCATAAATGTGTATATGTCTTTGACAATAAAAGGTAATTTGTAGAGAATATTTTCCTAATAAAGATTTGGGTAACATCTGCCTTTGGTGGTCAGCCATGTTTTCTATTTCATATATTGTAAGACACTGCTCTGTTTACTTGCTGTGTGTTTATGAAGTACAAAGCCACGAGGTCCTAGGATTATGACAGAGCTTCACTTTCTTTGGTTTCGGAGCTCACAGAATGTATGTCAATATGAGATTAATTTGAAACAGGAAACACTACTTTCCTATAAATCTTAACTGCAGCTAAACCCCACATTATTACTGCTGTGTTATATCAAATTCCAGATCAGAACTTGATCTTCACCTTTGGACATTTCTGTCACCGACATGCACAACTACAAATGTTTGTGCAAAGAACCCAATAAAATGAACATGTACAGTTTCCCAAAGAGTCTTCTTTTTAAAAGGTCTTTGCCATCAGCATGGAAAATAACTGATTATTAATCACTTAAATGACTGACCTTTTTTCTGTATACTTTTTATTATTATTATCATTATGAACAAAGAAGCCATGCTTTCTATCCCTGTATATCATTATTCAAGGTCCCTTCCCCCTCCGCCACATCAGATCATTTTTTCTTCTCCACCACTCCCCATTCCCTCTCTGGGCAGGCAGCAGACAGTCCCATGGTCCCACTGACCCAATATTGCTTAGTTCAGTCTCCACTCCTGGCAGATCCAGTTTTGTCCACCCTCCCTCAAGAGTGAGTCAGGTGTTCCTTTAGGTGGAGTGGGATGAATGATTGACTTTAATATCAAAGAAAATTTAACAATATGTTCTGGAAATTAAGAATAATCTCACTTCTTATCCATTTGAGTGAGGAGGCCTGGGAAACAGATTTGACAAAGTCTATATACCTTGTGGATAAGCAATTGGGGTAATTCATCGCTCAAGGTCCTTTAGAATCTTGAGATGACCTGAGAGCTGAACATGCAGCACTCTGATGCCACATGTGCTGTGATGGGTTAGACTGGAACAAGCTAATTCACAGGACAAACTCTTAGTATCAAAGATACTAACCTATTGAAACACTGCTGTTACTCATATGTACTCAATGTTACAAATCCTGAAAAAGATTTGGATGTGGTTTATAATTTTTAATTACCATAATATTCATTATATACTTTATACAATATCAACCACAAAGAACTATGCACTTGCTATGCTCCAATCGTTTGCCTAGCCCTTGATACACATTTTACGTTTTGTTTTTCACAATATTATTATGCCCATAATTCACATGAGAAAAATCAAGGCTCAGAGAAATTGAGTAGGAATCCAGGCATATTAAGTTCTAAGATATGTGAGTAAAACAAGAAAAAGAAACAAAACATAGTTATTCTTAAGAGACACCAAAAGTTAGGCGATCTGGAAGTCTCTAAGAATTCTAAATTCAAGTAAGAGGGAACTGAACAAAGAGTTCCATTTCTTGGATTAACAAACTGTGGTACATCTATACAATGGACTACTACTCAGCAGTAAGAAAAAAATGCCATCCTAAAATTCGCAGGCAAATGAATGGATTTGTAGTGAGGTATCACAAACTCAGAAAGATAAGCAGGGATGTACTCAGTCATTAGTGGACTTTAAACAAAAAACAAAGAACACTCAAGCTGCAAACCACAACCACTGAACAGCTTGGGACCAGAAGGAACTTAAGAGAGGCATCCAGAGAGTCTTCTAGGAAGAGAAAATAGAAAAGATCTCCTTAGCTAATTGGGAGCATAAGGGGTTGCAACCAAGAAGAGGTGGGAACAAATCATGAAAGGAGGAGATTATTGAGTGAAGGAACAGCAAGAAGGGAGAGAAAAAAAAGAGATGGAGATCTCAATAGAGGAAGCAAATATGGGGTTGGAAAAAGACTGAGTGCTAGGGAAACCTCTAAGAACTCACAGGATGTCCCTTCCTAGGCCTCCAACCAATAGTGATGGTGTTGCCTAAACAGAACTTCCCCCATAATCAAATGAATAACCACTCTAAGTGCCATCACAGAACTTATATCCAACAATGAATGGAGGTAGAGGCAGAGATACATGGCTGAGCACTGGGCTGAGTCCCTGGTTCAGCTGATAGTGGTGAAGGAGACTCTATATGAGCAAGGAAATAGAGATTTTGAGGAAAATTATCACAGTGATGGCTGGCTGGACCTCTGAGGAGCTCACTGAATCAGGGAACCATCAGGAAAATGAACTAGGCTCTCCAAGGATAGGGAACTGTCCTCTGGCCTGGACAATATGTGGAGCCTCAAGGGGAGGGTTCTGACTGTGTTTCTGTACATAGACTGGCACCTTGAAGCTCATTCCCCCTAGAGAAACACCTAACCCAGTCTTGATATTAGGATGAGGAAATTGGACTTGCCGGGAGTGAATGCTGAGCTAATCCACCTTGGGACCTCTTGCTCTTTCTGGGGAGGGAATTTGGGGGTGAGGAGGAGGGAGGCTGAAGACTGTCTGGGAAGGTTTAGGAGGGGGAGGGGAGTTGGAACAAGGGGATACATAGATAAAAAATGAGACTTTATTCTATAAAAATAATAAAAAGGTTTCATTTCTAACTTTAAATATAGATTGATAAACATGTATTGCACTTATTGCACTATTGCTTTGACACAGAAATACTCTTTTCTTTTTTTTTTTTCAATCAAGCATAAGTCTATGAAATACTTTTTTCTTATCTTTCTTTTCTTGAGGAAAAAGGTGGTATGTAAAGGTTGGCTTCAAACTCTCTATATACCTGCCTCAGCTTTTCTAAATTCAGGGATTACAGGTGAGGTAGAGACCTTTTCTAAGTAAAACGTCTAAGAATTTTAAGACACCAGCACTTTAAGATAGAATTACAAAGCATGATGGGTAATATTAAAAAATGTTACAGAATGATACAGTTTAGCTGAAGGATATTTATGTCTCAAGTAGAAAATAGAAAAAGTCCATGGGTAGATTTAAGTTTGAATGTGGACAGCAATAGCTTGAAGCAGTAGAGGCTTCTACTTAGAAGCACTTAGTACTCTGTGTCTATCAGCTGCCTTGCATTGCAGGGTACCAAGAATGCTCTCACTTACTGTGACTTTACTAGGCAAGGTACTAACACATTACTAGTGAGTCTGCAGGCATGCAGGCATGGCCTGGGCATTCACAGTCCCCAGAAAGTATTGATGCTGAGTGTCTCCTATACACTGTGTATAGTCGAGTCCATCATCCAAAGTGCTTTAACTGAATGTGGGCAGTTTCATTAGACCATCAGCATTTATAATGTTCTGACTGTAGACACACCATAACAAACTACCTCAAGCTCCAGTCCATCCCTTCCTCACCATGGAGAACTGTATCACTTCTTAAACATCTTTCCTTCTGCCCCATGATAGCCCCTCCTCCCATCTCTTTCCTATCACTGCCTTAGCTTCCAGGTCTAGAAATTAATATAAATAGAGTCAAATGACATGTACATAATTGGTTTGGCTTTTCTTGCTCAGTGAATTCCTTTAGAGTTCATCCTTATTACGGAGCATCACACCACTCCATTGTCTGACTATTGTCCAGGTTGTTTGCCCCTTTCTTCTTCCTGATAGCATGTGAGTTATTTCTATTTCTTACTATTACAAATAAAGCTGCCATGATCGTTTTCATTACTGTTATTGCATTATTTCCTTGGAGAAGCAGGAGTCTACTTGTGCACTCAGGGGAAATAAGATTTTTCCACAGGTAGATTTGAATAAACGTACCAGAAAATGGCATATGTGTGCTTAGCTTTCTAAGAAATGTTCAACTGTTTTCTAAGATACTATACAATTTTACTTCCTATCCACACTGTAACAGTAGTAGATGGCATTCCAACGCTTTCTTTCATAATGGTTTGGAACAGGATTTATTTCAGCTTTTCATTAACTAGCTAAGTGATAGAAGCCCACTGAATATATATTTAGCTAATGATACTGAGACTCTTGTAATGTTTTAATGTGATATTTGCCTATCTTCACTGAAATATTCCACCCAATTAAAATATTACATTTATCTTCTTATTGATTGGTGCCTGAGATTGAGTGTAAATTTTGAAAGCAATTTTTTCATGGGATTTATTCACTATGTCCTATTTTTCACTTTATTGGTGATACACAAATAAATTATTTTTTTCATGAAGTCCAATATGCTAGTTTTTGACTCATGCCTTTAGGGTTATATTAAGAGCTCTTTGCTGGGATGGAGAGATAGCTGAAGGAATAAAGCACTTGCTATGCAAACAAGAAGGTCCACATTCAGGTCCCCAGCACCCACATGTCTATACACAGCAGTGCCTGCCTATAATTCTAATGTGAGGGAGATGAGCAGAACCCCAGGGCTTACTGGTCATATAGTCCCTCTAACTGTAAGCTCCAGGTTCAACCAGAGACACTGTGTCAAAATGTAAGGTGGAGAGTGATTGATTAAGAACCTAACATTGACTTCAGACACTCACAAATATGCATGTGCACACATTAGTATCTATAACACACACACATACAAAAGAAGAATAGCTTGCATACATAAAATCACAAAGCATTTTCTTTATGTTTTCTTCCACACATTTTGTAAATTGTAAATTTAACATCTGGGTCTGTGATCATTTTAAATTCATCTTAACATGGGCCAAGGGTTGGAGTATGCTTATTTACATAGTATTCAATGGTTCTGTCAGGGGTGTTGAAAAAAACCTAGTTTTCCCACTGAAATTGCCTTAACACCTTTGTTGGAAATCAGCCATCCATACATTGGTAGGGCTGTTTTCTTACATGTACAGAGTCTTACATCCGTTGCCTTGATCACTTGTCTTTCTGTCAGTACCATATGGTTTTGATTGCTCTCGCTTGAGAATAAGCCTTGAAAACTTAGCATTGACCTTCCATTTCTCTCCTGTCTTGTTGAAGCTACTTGGTTATCTGAAAGCCTTCATGTTTCTACATGTGATTCAGTCAATTTAGGTCCCAAAACTTTGCTGAGATTATGATTAATAAGTTGACTTAAATTTACTAAATTTGAATTTGTTAAACTTCATCACATGGTGATCCCAGCAAACTTTGCAACAACTGGAGAGCCACAGCCCCTTGCCCCACAGCCGACAAAGTGGGCAATCACTAGGACAACTGGAGACCCTCAGCTCCCTGGCCCACAACTGACTAAGACCTGACTAAGGGAACCGAGGAAGAAATGGGCAGACGCCAATGCAAGAAGACATGAATTTGGTGAACTTATAGATTCACTTGGAAAGGTTTCTACCGCAACAAAATTGAATTTTCTGATACGTACATCTAGCAATTCTACATATGAAGTTCTTCAATTTATCTTCACAGTATTTTACAATTTCAGTGTGTGAATTTTACCTGCTTGGTCAGATGTATTCCAAAGAACTTAATACCGTCATTAGTTTAGTTATTTAACAATGCTGATATTTAAACACATCTGATATGTTTTCAACTTATACAATATACTGGTTTTAGTAACCTCTATTTTAGAATTCTGACAAATTTTCTATGAAGACAGTTATTTCTTCTATTTCAGTGTAAGCATCTTGTATTACATTCTTCCAATTGAACTGGCCATAGTTTCTAGCAACACTGTGAGTAAACATGGAGAAGACAGGTATCACTGTCCTGTGTCTGATCTTAGGAGAAAGTAATTCAGTCTTTCATTATTTTTTTTAAACTTTTTTATTTATTTAATTATTTGCCTTGGTGTTTGCCTGGAACTGGAACTACAGACAGTTGTTAGCTGCCATGTGGGTGCTGGGAATCGAACTCTGGTCCTCTGGAAGAGCAGTCAGTGCTCTTAACCACTCAGCCATCTCTCCAGCCCTCGTCTTTCATTATTAAACTTACTACTAGAAATATAATTTTCTCTTACTAAATTGGGAAGCTTTCTGCTTGAAGACATTTTAATCTTTTCCTGATTTGTTCATGGTTTGAATCAAAAATGTACATATCATTTTATGGAATCCTCTTCTCCATGTTTTGAGATGAACCTATAAGTTTCCTCTTTTTCTTGATACAGTGAGTTATATAAATTTATTTTTGACTGTTAAACTCAGTTTGAGTTTGTCACATAAATCTCATATGGTGTGAGCTTTGTTTATTTTAATAATTAGCTACAATGTGCTAAAATTTGTTTGGAACTTGTACATCCATATTTCCAATGGCTGATGATCTTATACTTTTCTTTCCTTGTGGCTTTGTCAACAACAGGGTAATGCTAATCTCAGAGAATAAGCTGAAAAATATTCTTTATAATAATTAAATTTTCTAGGAGGGGTTGTGGTGTTATTCTTGCCTTATTTTGGTAGAACTTACCAGTGAAGTGCACTGTACTGCAGTTCTCTTTGTGACAAATTTTCAGGCTGAACTTCATATTAATATACAGCCATTCAAATTATCTATGTCTTATTAAATAAAATTTGTAATTTTTCCCAATAATTTAGCTCATATCATCCAAGCCATGGGAATCTAATATCTAAAAGCCAAGGATTACTTATAAAAATATTTTTAAAGGTTGGAAAAATGTGACACAAACTATATGCAACACCTAAAACCTAAAATATTTACTAGGGTGCTTAATGACCCCTAATTAAAGTTGTACAATTTATTGCAATAAAGCTTCTCATGATATTCATGTTTAGCCTGCTCATATCTGTGGGATCATTAACCATCTTTCATTTTTAATATTAATAAACTATGTTTTTTTCTCCCAAATCAGCATCTCTAGAGTTTTTCCAATTTTTATTGATCTTTTCCAAGAAGTAGCCTTTTGTTTCATTGATTTTCTGTTTCCCATCACACTGTGGTCTTTATTATTTCCTTTCTTCCTCTCATTTTCTGTTTAATTACCTTTTATTTATTTATTTAAGTTTCTTAATTGGATGCGGAAGTTAGTGACCCGGGATATTTTTTTGTTTTTAATATAGAGGTTTAGTGTTAAAAGCTTCCCCATAAGACTGCTTCAGGGGTATAGTATAAATTTTGATAGGCTATATTTCTTTTGTTACTCAGTTCAAATACATTCCCATTTTGTATTTGATCCATTGGAGCATCTTAGAAGCATGGTATTTTAGGTGGGGAGAAGGATGGCTTTCTGAGGACCTGAGTTTCATTTCTAGTACCCACACTGATGACATAAAATCATCTACAACTCTAGATCTAAGGATCTGGTGATCTGCTGTGCATTTATAGGTACCTGCACTTAAATGAACACACACACACACACACACACACACACACACACATACACACATACACACAATTTATAATGAAGTAACTCTCAAAATCACATATCAAGCTCTTTCAAGTGCTGTTCAAATGTTTCATATTTTCACCTATTTGTTTTCTCAGTTGTGAAGAGAGGACTGTTGAAATCTCCCTCTGCTCTGGGTTTGTTTATTTCTTCCATCAGTTTATTTGAATCTCTGTTATGAGATGGACAAAAATTTAGGATTACTATGTTCCTGAATACACTGATGAACTGCCAGACAACCATCTGTGTTCCTGATAGGTTCTGCCCTGACATCTACTCGTGTGCTACGAGCAGAGCCTTTCCTGTTTCCTTCTGATAAATGTATTTGTTTCTTAGGTCTTAATGTTTATAAAAAAAAAAAAAAAGCAGAAAGTCAGAAAAATGCATGGCTGCAAACCACAACCACTGAACAGCTTGGGATCAGTAACACCTTGGACTGACTCCTTGGATCCCACTCCCCCTAGAGGAACACCTGACTCAGTCTTGAGGTTGCGGAGAGAAAACTGGATCTGCCAGGAGTGGAGACTGAACTAAGCAATATGGGGACAGTGGGACCTTGGGACTGCCTGCCGCCTGCCCAGGGAGGGGATGGCGAGTTGTGGAGAAGAGAGAATGACCTGATGTGATGAGAAGGGGAAGGGACCTTGAATAAGGATATACAAGGATAGAAAGTGTGACTTCTTTGTTCATAATAATAAAATAAAAGAGAAAAATGCATAGCTTATAATAATATTTTTGTCTCTCACAGTTCTAAAGGATAGAATTTCAAGATTAAGGTATCAATATGGTGATGCCTCTGTAAAGCATAAAATGTCATTAGAGAAATTATGTAAATCAGATATGGATGTGATTCTGAGAATGATCCTTGTTGGGAAAATTCCTGTTTACCTCTGACACTAGAAGATGATTTGTGTACATCTGAGTACTACAGTGAAGGTGGCATGTGACAAACATCCCCATTCCCAAAGACAGAAAGGAGTAAATGTAGGGAATCACTGGTCTATAGCCCAACAGGAAGCTTTTCCTCTAGTTTCAAGACTTCACACTAAATCCTTGTAGATAGATGGACTCTCTAAGCCCCTGGAGACTATGCCAGTCCCTGCTGTACGGGACACTCTGGTCTTGCTTCTGGGGTTCCACTTTGGTTTCTGCCCCAGCATCTTGTCCTCTGAAGCCATTCTTTCTTTTCTTTGATGAGTAGAGTCTGTTTGGAGTTGAGCAGTTTTATCAGATTGTGTTCTGCCTGAAGAAGCCCAGAGTCTGTCAGCTTTCTTCATCTAGTCCTGTCTCTCACTTCTTCTGCACAACTTCCCAATGTTTCTGTGTACAGAAAACTTTCTGAAAATCTTGCTGATCTGTGTATGTCAGGGACCCTTGGCGTTACACAAGTGGATTTATCAAGGGTTCCACTAGATAAACTGCCTTTATTTCTGGCTTTTGCAAAGATGGCTGGACCAAAAGTCATAAACTGATTAAGGAAGTCATAAGCTCTTAAGGAAGTATCTTTCCAGCTATCCCCTTGTTTCTGCCACCAGAACATGTTCTCTGAAGAAGTTCTTGTTTGCTTTACAGTTCCCTTTTCCATGGAACACCCTTCTCTCTCAACTTGCTATAAGCAACTTGGAAACACCAGGTCATAATCTCCGAGTTTTACTAAGTATTCAAGTTATTACTAGCATTTTTTATCTTTTCCTCAACCATTACACTCAATTCAGCAAAGTTTTCTGTCACTTTCTAACAAGAATTGCTGTTTCTTCAAGGTCTAAGAATATGTTTGGGTTTTTTGTTTGTTTGTTTTGCTGAGACTTCACCAGGAGCACTTGAAATGTTTGTATTTCTATCACCATTCTGTTCAGAATGACATAAGGATTTTCCAGGATGATAGGAGATTTCTACCATGGTCTTCACTTCCTCCTAAGCCCTTATTAACACGTCTTGCAAATTTCTGCCAACAGTCCCTTTAAGGATATCTTAGATACCTATTAGGTACCTAAAAATTCTAGCCTATTCCAAAGTCACTTCTATACTGTCATGAGCTTCTTCAGTATCACTATATTTCAGTGCCAAAATCAGCAACAGTTCTCCAGGCCTACTATAATTAATTACCAGAAAGTAGATAGCTTAAACCAGTAGAAATTTATTCTCTCATACTTAAGGAAGTCATAACCCTGAGTTTAAAGCACTGGCATGGCCAAACTCTATCTGGAGGCAGTCAGGAAGGAACCTCTTGCTCCTTCTAGTGTTGTCCAACAATTTTTAACATCATTTGGCTTGAGTCTACATCACTCCATATTACTGTTGTCATGTGTCTTTCTCTATGAGTACCTTTGCATATCTTTTTCTATAAGACCACATTATGTATAGGAGCCATCTTAATCTTGCATGGTTTCATCTTAACTAATTTCATCTCCATAGGTCCTATTTCTAAATATGTTCTAAGAGTCAGGAGAATGATAAACTTTTGACAGATGCAACTCTATGCAGTGAACTAAGTGTATCTTATCCTTTTACTGTTAAATTTATATCATACTATATTAATTATAGTATATTATATATAATATAGTAATATGTTTATTGTATTATAATTTAATGCTGATTGTGCTTTTCTTGCAGGCAGCATATTGTGGGTCTCATTCAATTTATGACTCGTTTTCTCTTATTGCTGAAGCAAGACTCCTTATGTACTATACTCATTGTCTTGTGAGTGCTGAAGTATTCTGGTCAGGTTCTACTCTCAGCTCTGTGTCAGTAAAGGTAAGTGTCACTACTCATCTTTCAGAGGGCTTTCTTTACATGTGTATATCAATCAGTGTGAAAGTGAGGACTAAAATTGATCAGTTTTCAGATGGTTGTTATTTTTATTCTGCATAGCTCTCAGCTCTCTGGCATTCTTCTGGTAATTCTGATCATATTATTATGGTGATATGCTATATATTTAATAAAACCAGTCTGGAATATCAAAGAAGAGATCTATCTACAGTCAGTCCAGGAGGGTCAGAGAGTGGAGGCATGAGGATCTCTGTGAGTTTGAGGCCAGCCTAGTCTACAAAGCAAGTTCTAGGACAGCCAGCACTGTTAACACAGAAAAAACCTGTCTCCAAAAAAAAAAAAAAAGAAAAGAAAAGAAACAAACAAACAAAGGCTGGAGAAATGACTCTGTCCTCTGATATCCCAGGCTTATTTTATTAAATATATGACATATCACCACATAGTATTCTTAAACTTTCAGTTTGCCTTGTCAACTCAGAGTCTACCAGCCCCACCTTTCTTTCCCCATCCTTTTATCGTCTGCTATAGCTTAGAAACTCAGACAAAAGTTATATAAAATTATTGTGTTATACAATAGAAATATATACTAATAGTACATTCCAAATCAAATATTTGAAAGGAAAATAGGTAGGTAGGTTCTATTTAGAGACCACCTCATTTACTTCCTCTCTCAGAAGGATTATTACTTTTCATTATCTGCTGACCAATGCCTTGCAAACTAGTTTCATTTTCAAAAATGTGTTTAATATACTTAAGTATTTAATATATTTTGTCATTATTTTAGTCTGTTTACTTATACAGGAAAGAAAATCTAGTCCCTGTTATTTATGTTCTTCAGAAGAAGAAATTCTTCCAGAATTTTCTTGAACTAGATAGTGTTTAATTTTACAATTAAATATTGAGGTAATATATATCATTTTCCAGAGAAAATATTCTTATGATATATATCCACAAAGAAACACAGTAGACAAAACCGTGTTGGGGGCTGGGGACTCCAGATGCCTGCATTCAAATCTGAGTTCTGCTGCCCATCAGCCACATGATGTTATATAGCAGATTACCTCAGGTTTGTACCACAGTGACTCATTTGTAAAATGAGGACACATCTGGACTCTCATTATGATGTAATGTGACATTCTTCCAAGAGTGTCAGGTGTATGGTGATTAGCACATTCAAGTCTCACCCAACAATCGGATCTTATTACTGTTCTACTTCACAATCTGTCTAAGAGACTAAAGGAGTCACAGTGTAGGAAGAATTCCTTTCTAAAATACAGCTTTGTGTTTCTAGGTAGCCACATAGTTTCCTGGTTATAAAAGGCAGATAAAGCCTTAATAGATTTTCAGTGCATCCATCATCAGTGGTTGACAGGCAGGCTTGCTGTACGGAGTAAGTTTGTGAATTGGCTTGGTGTTGCTTAAGACATTATGTGTCACAGGTTGCCTGCTTTCAAGACATTTTCCTTTTTTAAGGAAGCACACCTTATGTTTTATCACAGTAGATTACTCTTTGTAGTTAATCACATATGGTCCATGTTCAGACAGGTCTTTCTGATCTATTGCCGACTAACTGTATGATTGAAAGATGGTGATGTAGGCTGAGCCTGCCAAGTCTCTATGCTAGAGGAATTCCTATATATCTTTTAACTGTCCCATGTCTGTGGCTTTGATAAAGAGGATCTTCTTTAGAGCAATACTAGAAAAAGAAAAATATGTTACTTTAAGTATCTCACTATGTGGTCAAACTACTTACAATATCAAAGCTAAGCAGTTTTGAATTGTATTAAAGCCATCATGTCAACACTATTGAACTGGTCAGTGATTCATCATAGGAAACCCAGTAACATGTGATAGCTTTTGTTCTCAGGCCTCAATTTCGTTGTATATGGCTCTTTCCAATCTATGTTAAAGCTCCCCTTGTATTCCTGTACTACAAGATACAGCCTCTGGCCCCAGGTAATGACCTTCTGAAATGACCCAAATTCTTTCTGGCTCCCAAATGATTTCTTTTTTTCTCTTGGATTTTCATTGTCCCATTGTAGTTCCTTTTAAAACTGGTTTTGAGGTTTTCATCCACACTCATTACTGTTGTGGCAAACAGGTCCAATGGTTCTTGCTGATTTAAGAAAACATGAGGGGTGCCATTGCTAGACTGGATTTGTTCTGGGAGCTCAGCAATAGACCAAGACCATGGAATTAAGTCCTGTGGCCTTATACATGAGCACAGTGGTGGCTTGGACTCTTGTAAATACTGCATTCTTTTCCCGCCAACTCCTCTACCTCATGGTGGTTGACATAGCAACCTCTGGAACTACAGAGCAGCTGTCAGGTGCCTCAGATATCATGACATTTTTGAAATCCAACAGCGCAAATAATTAAGATCTTTCTATATGTGTAATTGCTCCCATGTTGGCTTGGTAACTTGCTGTGTGGTCTTGAGCAGGTAATTTACCCTTTCTTATGTCTCTGTATGAGATGCCTTGCATCAGGGAAATAACTTTACTGACCTCCCTCCTGGAACATGGGTCAGATTAATTTCTTGCTGTATTTAAAGGGCAGTTATTTCTGATCTATGCTTCAAAGTGTAATGTTAGAATGTTCTGCTCCAACACTATACAGGATGACCCCCCCATACACACACACACACACACACACACACACACACACACACACACACATACAAAAGAATGAGGAAGCATGCAGAGAAGAGGAAGACCATCCTAGGAAGAGAAAGATGACAAAATGGTACCACAGATAACCTGGTTGGTAAGGAGTCAGCTATAAAAGCAGGAGGACTAGAATTTGAATACTTAGCATTCAGGCAAAAAAAAAATTAAAAAGAAAATTGTTTACAATAGTGTGTGCCTCTAATCTCAGCACTTGGGATGCAGAGGCAGAGGGATTTCTAGAGTTTACTGGCTAGTCACTTTGGTTGGTTAGATGGTTTCTAGGAGATGGGAAGGATGAGTCAAAAGATCATATGGATGAACCCCAGAAACCTGGGATCAAGCTTCTATTGGACAAATGACCTTGAACAAGTGACTTTATCTACTGCTCCATAGGAAAACACAGTCTCTAATTTGACCCTAGGTATAACCAAAAAATTAGCTTCATAGTTTTGCTAATTCCTATCTCTTAATTTTTCTTATTATTGTGTCTTTTACTCAACAGTAGAGTTTTAAAAAGAGATGAAAGCTTAGGTGTGGCATCACACATGTGTAATACCAGTGCCTATAAAGGTAAGGCATAAAGACTGCATGTTAAAGGCTAGCCCAGGGTATTTAGTTAGATCCAGTTTTATTGTATACTTATTTGTGTGGGTAGATGGTATATGTGTGTGTACACATGTATATGTGTGTGCATTTGCCCATGTGTTACTATGAGGAGGTCAGATAAGAATGTCATGTTCCTTCCTCTATTATTCTCTGTCTGACTGTCTTCACATAGGGTCTCTCACTGAACCTGGAGCTTTCTGCTTAAGCTACACATGCCAGAAAAGGCATTATCATCCAAGGGAGCTGGAGTTATATGTGGTTGTGAGCTACCCTTCATAGGTGCTGGAAATTGATGCTGGCTCCTTCTCAGTAGCGTAAAATTCTCTAACCTGGGCCATCTCTCCAGCACCCTATTTTTAGGACGATTTCAAAATAAAGGCCAGAAATAGCTATTTCAGTTAGACAGGATTCACCTGTTTCTTTTCCTCAATGCTTGAGGTTACAGGCACATGTAGCCATCATTGGCTGTTATATAGATGCTTGGGGTTTGAATTCAGGACATGTTTACATATTAAACACTTTTGCTCAGGAAGCCATCTCCCCAGTCCCAAAAAAGACCCCATTTTCAAAAGAAAAAAAAGTAATAAAAAAGCAATTAATATTTTTTTAATATTTAACCTCTAATTAAGCAAAAGTTTTAATATATTTTATTGTCTATATCCTTGATTAATATCCATGTTTTAAAACAATACAAAACCTAGAAGACAGACATAATTTTTAGATTCTACAATACTACTCAAGAGGTGATAGATGTAAAACTCTGCGTTGTCTAGCATTTAGTACAGTGTAGCATCTGGTCCTGTAAGGACACTTTGAGGATGGATGGTCCAACACTAACAACACATTATGGATGAAACAATAGGCTTAGAGTGACTAACAGACTCTTCCAAGTTCACAGAGGCAATAAGTGACAGGACTGAACCTAGAAGCCAGAGGTCATTGACCTCAAGGCCTGTTGCTCTGTAAATCTAGCTAATAATCACAGAGACACCACAATTGAGTACCAGAAAAAATAAACTGGGATCTGAAACCATAGTTGGGTAGAAGTCCTGTTTTGTTTCTTACAAGATGTCCAAAGTGAATGTCAATGTCCAAGGCTCCCATTTGTAAATCTAAAACTTAGAAGTAAAATACATACCTCTGAGGTTGATGGAAGAAACTTCATGAGCTAATAACATGTAAACACTCATATTGTGTCTGACACATACAAAAAATTTAGCAAAATGTCACCTCCTTCCCCTATTTTCTTCCCCTTGATAAACATTTTCCCATGGGCTTGACTACAGGGTTAGTTAAATTCCCACTTGCTCTCAAATGAACTTCATGGCTAGGAATTTGCATGTGAGATGCTTAACAATAGTCTATCTTCAACTGTTCACAAAACATATGGAAGAAGCAACACAAATAATGCTAAACACATAGTCTAAATGTTATATTTGTTCTCACTTAAACAGAGGTGTGTGTGTGTGTATACTGGAAATAATTTTCAAGCAAAAGAGAAAAAAGAATGTAGTTTGATGTGTAATATTTTGGAAATGGCTGAGAAAGGAGAGGGAGATCTAGTGAATGAGGAAAGGAGAAAAGGGGGGGAAGGGAGGAAGGGAGGGAAGGAGGGAAGGAGGAAGAACACTGAATTCGAGCCTTCCTCACTCCCATTACTTTTTCTTCTGAATTATGTAAGTGAAAGACTCCACACTGTACACCCATGTAAGTAACCCAGACCAGAATTCAGTTCTCTCACTGATCATCATGTTTTCAGAGGCTGACAGGGCCTCAGTGCTTCAGAAGAATTTTTTTCCCAACAAAAAGTATCTCCTAGACAACAACAAAAAATGTGTCTACACTAACACTGGATTATATGATCAGTAAAATTAGAGATCAACAGTCTGTATAGTAATGAACAGCTGGGTTTTGTACTGTAATACATTTTAGTTTACAAAGTGTCCTTCTTTCTCAGGATATTCTGTGAAGTTCCTTATAAGATGGAATGCTTGGTGAGTGGCAGGGATATGCAATCTCAAATGTCCCGTCATTATTCCCCAATGTACTAAACAACCCATATCTAGATAGGAAGCCATAGGGAAATTCTACTGATTCTCATCAACCCACACTATAGCTGTTTGGGTCTTAGAGTATATGTAATTATTTTCATTCTCGCTGGTTATTAAT
Source organism: Sigmodon hispidus (assembly GCA_004025045.1). Taxonomy (NCBI): domain Eukaryota; kingdom Metazoa; phylum Chordata; class Mammalia; order Rodentia; family Cricetidae; genus Sigmodon; species Sigmodon hispidus. Next base: position 56,613 of record PVIH01010251.1, on the reverse strand, counting down.
TTTATTCTTATTTTAATGGAGAAGGAAAAGTCCTGATGACTCGCCATATTCATGTAACATTTTAAACCCATTCTTCACATCATGAGAATCTGTAGCCTGCTCTCAGCACTGAAGGCTGGAAGACTGAATTTCTGTTGAGTGTATATTGTGCCGGATTCTCCTGCCTGTACCTCATTCAGATGAATCATGCAGAGAGAGTATTCTTCACATGTGAGTAGCATGCTTATATTAGGATTGGAACCAGGGTTTAAGTTCTGTTGCTTTGGTATTCCATTCTAATGAAAATTCCCCAGGTAAGGAATTCACAGAGATCTGCCTGCTTCTGCTTCTGCATCTGCCTCTGCCTCTTTTGCTGTGTTAGGATTACAAGCACGCACCTAAAATTTCTACATGAGTTTTGGGGACTGAACTCGAGTCCTTATGCTTGTGTGGAAGTGCTTTTCTTACTGATGAACCAGCCTGAGGCTAAGTTCTTAGTATCAGTTCCAGAGCTATTTTTTTTTTTATTCGCTACTTTTATTAGAAACAAAAGTACAGACTGACTTGCATCAGAACCTACAGTAGCCTTCAGAAACAGAACTTTTCACTTGGATCATGCATGTTTCTGATGACTAGCTCTAGTTCTTTGAGGATGTGTGAATGCTGACTTGAACGCAAGAGGCACTCAGTGAAACACCTTCACTGAGATGTGAGGGAATATGGCATCACCATACCGATGTTCATCATATGTGTAGCACATTTGTACCATGCTGCCCAGCAAAGAAAAACCCCAGAGTCCCCAGCAGAATACAGTGTATGATCTCTTTGAAACTTCATTATGTGTAGATTAACCTCTTCGAAATGCTCCCATGACATGGAATCACTGGAAAGAGGTAGAAACAACAAGAAAACAAAGCCATGAATTAGACACAGAGAACAGCTCCACCAGAAGCAGAGGCCTGAGAAGCTTCCTGGATCTGTGAGATGAGCTTTCCAGTGTGGTTTTAAGCTCCAAACTCATAGAATATAGGTCAGAGGTGACTAAGGAGGCTGCCCAGATGAGTTTTCTTTTTTATTTACACAGGAAAAACTTCTTAAATGAAATATGAACCTCTGGGCTTGACTTCTCTCTCTTTTTTTTTCCTTTGTGTGTGTGTGGAGGGGGAAGCTGATGTGAAATACACCATGTACTTGTGTTGATGCCAAGGAACAACACTGAGTGTTGCTCCTTAGAAGCCATTCACTTTGCCTTCTGAGAGTTTCCCATAGACCTCACCAAGTAGGCAAGGCTGGCAGTTACAGTTCCACTAGTCCTTTGCCTTCAACCTCCACAGTGCTGATATCACAAACAAATTCCACTCACCTATGCTCAGCTCTTTTATGTGGGTTCTGGGGATCTAACTTGACTCTCCATACTTGCAAGGACAGTGTTTATGGACTGAGAAACCTCTTAGCCCTGGCTTCTCAGCTTTATAAAATCCTAGACCCATTTATCTAATGGGTTCTTACTCTTGTATGCTGCACTTACACCAAATGGTAATTTGTAGCTCTTTGTAAAGTTATGGTGTTAGATGAAACTGTTTCTCTGATTCTTCCCCATAGAATTCAGTTCATAGGGAAGCCTGCTGGATTCCCTGTAATACCCTGCACACACAATTAAATTTCCTTCAGAATGTTTCCAGTAGGCAAGTCTTGCCTTGAAGGGATGATAGTATTCTTTGTGATCTGATCAAACCCATGGTGTATTTTCCCCCCACTATTTAAATCTCTTGTCATTTAGAAGTTCATTAACCCTGAATCCTTTGCTCATTTTATCTATAACTTCACATGTACAATCTAACATGTTAAATTTCCTCTGACCAAACCCTCAGACAACATCTATCCTTCTGTCTTCCCACTGAGAAATCCCAAGTTTTCTTTAAAGTGTGTGTGTGGTGTGTGACATGTATGCTTATGCTCGTGTGTGTATGATTGTGCATGCATATGTGGGGTGCAGGCAGGAAGACAAACTTCCATCCTGTGTCTGATGGCAGGAGTTATCCACTTAGATTCTGAGACAGGTCTCGTGCGGTTCTGTGCTTGCCATGTAGCATAGGCTGGCTGGCTAGAGGATGCCAGGGACCTACCTACCTCGGCCTTATAAGTTCTGATATTGCAATACACAAGAGACTGATCATGCTTTTCACATGCTGCCTTCACCAGTGCACTTCACTCACTTTATGGGTGGAGCTATTCCCTCAGATCTCTAAAATGATTTTAAATTTCCCCAGTTTTGTATTCCATAAGAAACTTAGTTGTATTAATTTCTATGAAAATTTCAAGTTAAAGGACACCTGGGAAGATTCTTCAATAATGAACACTGATAAAGAAGTGGCCAGCTAGTGAGATGTATGAGCTGCCAACAGATCATCTCCATCCTGTGTACACAAACTTCAGCCGTGTCAGTATTTGTTACTTTCTCAGCAGAAGCACAATCAATTGGACAAGAGACCTAGTCAATCCATTGAACTTTGCAAAGTATCACCCTGTCATAATAATATGCCTTGGAATGCTTGCCCACATGCTTACAGAACACAGCTCTTATCAGAGATTTATCAGCAGCCACAGTTTTCTCAGTAGGCTGGAGCCCTGCGAAGTCAGTGGTGAAAGAGTCCTATTAATCACAGCTGCACATCACGTGCTATCTGTGATGCCTTGTAGAAAGGAGGGTGATAAAAAAAAAAAAAGATGCATAGTGACATGACTGTCAGAAATGCTTAGAGGATGATGTGCTTGTATTTAATGGCTTTGCAAGTTGGATTGACATTAAACATTTCATGAGTGGAGTTTGGGGGGTTGGGTGAGGAATAACAATGGTACCAATCTGAAAAGGATTGTTTAGACCTCTGCTGGTCTCTAGTTATTACAGACCAGGTGATAGAGAGTTAAAAGCTAAAGAGAGGTGGCTGATGTCTCTGCTCTCAGCTGAAAATTCAAGAAGCTGAGATACCAAGATAAAAATGTGCCTAGCCATCCCACCCTGTCTAGAAATGCCATTCCTGTGACAGTCCTTTCTCCATACACACACAGCTGTAAGGACGTCATCACACCACTCACTTGCTCAGTACTTTATCAACTGTCAGATCCTCCTTGGCAACGGTCTCATCTGTCAGAAGTGTGAGGACCAAAGAGACGGTCCCTCTGCTGGTGCTTTGCTCTCTTTCTGGATGTTTATATGTTCAGGAGATGTTCTATAATAATGATGGCCAAATTTGTTTATAAGAAAAGGTCCATATATTTTATTTGGAAAAGCTGATGAATGAGTCTTATCATAATAATGCTTTCTTAGAGAAGAGGAGAAAATAGTCAAGTGACTTGTTGGTACATTACTATGGCCTAAAATGGTTGTCTACCTGTAATGGAGCATCTCTAAATAACTACAAGAAGAGGAGAAGGAGAAAGAAGTAAGGAAATATACTTGAGTAGATAATTGCTTTATAATTGTAAAAGTAATATGTCAAGATCCCTGGAGTACCTGGGATATAACCTCACTTATGTCTGCCACATGAGATGCTGTGGGCACAATGGTCCTCCAAAGATCTAAGTCCCTTCCACTAGAATCCTTGAATTCACTATTTTGCACAGCACAGGGAGCCTTTCAGGGACAATAATTAAGAGTCCTAAGATGGAGTGAGCATCTCCCTGTGTCATCCGAATGGGACCAAAGAAAGAGGGAGCAAGAGAGGCAGATGAAGATGTGGAAGTGGGATGGTGAAGGCAGAGCACTGATCAAAGGAGAGGTGTGGAGATATCTGGCTGTGTGTAAAGAGGATGAGACCATGAGCCAAAGAATGCATGTGACCTTCAGAAGCTGGAAGAAGCAGGAAATGCAGTCTTACCCTCAGACCTAGAAGGAATGATGACTTCCAGAACAGCAAGATAAATCAATCTCTCTCTCTCTCTCTCTCTCTCTCTCTCTCTCTCTCTCTCTCTCTCTCTCTCTCACACACACACACACACACACACACACACACACACACACACACACACACACCACACCCCTTATACTTTACCATCTTTTGGTTTCCCTGTATTTCTAGACAGGTCTTACATTTCATGACCACAACCACTAATTTATGTTTTCTTGACATTAGGAAATCTAAAGAAACCAAGGACCAGACAAGGCCCTGCCTTCATTGTGATGGCTTTCCCAGTAAAACTCAGCCTTCCAAATCATGCCATTCCCCACAGTGCTACTGTGTCTAACTTGGGGCTGCTCAGTCCTTTTGCCCATGATTATCCACATGTTCATGCATCTCTAGCTCACTTGCTGTTGCCTTTTTTGTCCCCGAGGTGGTGCCTCATCTGGGAATTATCAAGTGGTTCTTTACAGATAATGTGCAAGAATCTGCTCCATACTATATATTACATGTTTTTTCAGAGTGCTAACATATAAAGCAAAAGACAAATGTATCAATGGTAGATGACAATTCTTAAATATTATTTGAGAGGTGGCTGGGGAGTTAGCTCAGTGGGTAGACACACTTGCTATAGAACCGTGGGAGTGCCAGTTTACTGGTCCCCAGTAATCTCAGAACTGGAAGACAGGCGGGTAAATCACCATGTTCACCTGTCGATCCAGAAAAAACAAACCAACAAAACTCAAAGTTCAGGTTCAGTGAAATTCTGTCTCAAAAGTAATTCACCCAAAGTCAACTTCTGGCCTCCATATGTAAGTGCACAGCCAGCAAACCCTCACACATATGTGCATACACCTACACTAAACACATAGGAAAACAGTATGTGAGAAATATCATCACTGCAGAGCCAGAACACCTTCATATTGCAGGACACGCCTCATCTGATTTCTTAAAAAGCATGGGCAAAATTACATAAAAGAACCAAAGAACATTTTTATCTTGAAAGTGGCCCCAGAAACCAAAACCCTGAAAAGCAAAGTATGAGGCTTTTATAACATTTTCCTATTCTCATTGTAGAAAATTAACAGAAATTTAGTGGTTTACACACACACACACACACACACACACACACACACACAGAAGGAGAGAGAGAGAGAGAATGGTTAAGCAAAATAGCAGTACCTGTGAAGTACTGTGAGTGAGGCTCAGTCAACAGGACTAGCATGCATGCAGAAACTGCACTTTCTCAGACAGACACTGAAATGCCCATCATCTGTGCTCAGAAAAACCCAAGTTAATTCCAGTTGCTCTCCCAGACCTTCTGTTCCAGGGGGTTAAGTTTTCAAAGGGCTTATTATAGCTGATGCTTGCTGAGCCTGGCTTGTTTGTTTTGTTGTTGATTTCTTTCAGGTTCTTTATTCTCTCTTTATAAATGGGTAAAAAAGAAAATGAGTATGTGGTTCTTTTTAGCCTGTTTTTAACAGAAGTGGGCTGAAAGGAGAAGATGAGAAGAAATATGAGGGAAGGAAAGGAGGAATAGAAAGAGGGAGAAGGGATGAAGAGGAGGGGAGAGGAGGGCGGGAAGAAGATGGGAATGGAAGGAGGAGGGGGAGTGAGGAGGAGGAGGAGGAAGTAGGAGAGGGAGGAGGGGCAGGCAGGAGGGCAGGGAAGAGGGAGAGCGGAGAGCAGGGCAGTCACATAGAGCACCTCATCCATGGCCTTTGTGCAGCACGGGCTGCAGGCAAGGAATGGTTTAAGCTAAACCATAAGAAATTGTCATATTGGAAGCAAATCGGTTTGTGGTCCAAGTGGACAGGGTCTAGCTCTTCTGATTCTTGACACCTCGGGATTCAACAACATCTCGGCCGCAGCAGATGGGTCTAGCCACAGCCTTGGCACCGAGGTGCTTCCTGTCACTGCGTGATGCTGGCCTGCCAGGGCCTCTGAATGACAGACACCACGCATGGAGGCCACAGAGCCTGGGAAGACTATGGCTAACACAGAAAGAAAGAACAAAGCACTTACACAGGAGCATGCCTTTCAGCCGAGATCTGAGTTGTTATGGATTTTCAACATTGCTGCCTGAATAAAACATGTCCCCTCATAATGCAGGATATGAAATTCTGAAACATGAAAAATGCTGTGCTTTTCAAATTTTATTTCTTAAAGGCTCAATTTCTGTGGTGGGAGTTGTGAGGCTGCAAATAAATGCAATAAACTCAGTTAACACACAGTCTTGTTATTTTTCTGTGGATTTTTAATATGTGTGTATATTTCCTCCCCTAGTCAGTATTTAAACTTATAAAGATTTATGGTGATGTTTCTCTTGAGAATCAAATGGATGAACATATTTCATGCTGATAGGTGAATGTGTCCATCACTAGTAAAACGACACATATTGGGTCTCTTATAAAGGACTATTAAATTATAATTAGTTGAGATTTTTTTAAAACTCTCAGCATTGTCTTCATTTAAAACAGCATTTGTGTGTAGTGCTGGGGCACAGTCTAGGAAGATGGCACTGTTTGTAAAGGGTTTGCTACAGAAGCATAGGGACTTGGGTTTGATGCACAGCACCCCTGTGAAATATAGAGAGCAGTGTCTCTCATCCCAGCACAGGGCAGGCAGAGACAGGAGGAGCTCTGCAGCTCACTAGCCACCTGCGCTAGCCAAGTTGGTGAATCCCATATATAGCAAGTGGATCTGTCTCAAAAAGCAAGGAGAGGGGTGACTGAGAAATCTAACATCAACCTCTGGCCTTTGCAATATGTACACATGTGTGTACATACATGGACATATGTATGTATGAACATACATGCATACTTACACAAATATACTAATCCTTCAAAAGACAGACAATAAGCATTTTTGTCAATCTCCCAATATCCAGGGCTTAGAAACCAAGGGATACATGAGCTACACAGTCAGGGCAAGAGTTCCTATCAGAATACTCAACCTGGGGCTAACAAAAGGTCCAAAGCTAACATCATTTTCAGAACATGATGGTTTTATTTGATGTCTTAAAATTTAGAATAATAGAATAAAATGGTGAGTGCAGAAGAATAAAATATACTTTATGTATCAGAGGTCTGAGTCATAAGAAAATCTTCAGAGAGAAAAATCCTCATGAGATATACTTGCCATGTACTATAATACTTTTCTTCCCTTAACATATTACGGTTTCTTTCATCAATGAAGGAATTGCTTTTTAGAGCAATAAAACCCGATGGGATAATTCCATTTGTTCACATTACCAGTGGGATTTTTCTATAATGAATTGAGTTTCATGAGAAAGAGAGGGCACATTTTTATAGTTGAATGTGGATTAAACCAATATAAATGTCTTTCCCTGACTGGGTGAGTAATTTAGTGACAACAGAACACTTTGTCTTGTGGTCAAGTAATGACAGAGCAGAGATGAATTTAAACAAACAAACTCTAAGAGACACCACATTTGGTTCTGGTATTCTATGATAATTTAAGCCAGCCAACCAGCCAGGGGACACTCCAGGGAGTCCATGCTTTCTTCTCCTTCCCCTTTCTTGGGGAAGATTTTAAAGCTCAATTCTTGGCTAATTGTTTCATTTTATAAGACTGAAGACAGAAGTATAAGATTTAAGCCAATGGCAATATGAGCAATGGCTTAGGTGAATCTGTCAGCAGGAAAATGCTGTATACAGACAAGGTTGTCTTTTAAAATCCTGATGTAACTTATCTTTACAACCATAAATCACCTGTCTTTGAAATCTCATCAGAGAAGTAGCTGGAGGTTACTACAAAATAGTCACAACTGACCAATTTGTAGAGAATTAGTGACTATGGGGTGCTCATACTACATGCACATATATATCACACAGCTTCCTCCTAAGGCTTGGGAGGTCGTTGAGGAAGAGGAAGCAGAAACATGCAAAGAGTGAGAGGTTGTACAAAATGACTGTGGACCTGTTTTCTGGATATGGCAGGACATAGGACAAGCTCTGCACAAGATTAAGCCAGAAAAAAAAAATCCTAGCATAAATAGGGAAGGGTCCATGAAAACCGTAACCCCCAGCTAGGATCTATTGACCCCTGATGGCCACTGTGGTAGGGAAAGTCAACTTTCTTCGTAAATGTGGACCCTGATAAGTTATTTCTACTAAAATGGACAGCCTCCTCCGCCCCGCCCCCCACACACATAGTGGGCATGAAACGGGTTCAGTGGTTTGAAAACAGGCTGCGTTATGTAGGGAAGTGAAAAGGTGTGGAGGGCACACAGAAAAATAGGCGTGGAGGAAGTAGGGGTGGATTGGAAGGGAAAAATAAATCAAAGGAAATAAATCAATGTGTTGATCCTAGAGAGGGCTGGAGCATCTCATGTTGGTGGAATCATGCAACATTGCCCTATGCTGGTCTCTCAAAAAGCACTAAGCTTTCAGGGATCATTCCTGATATCACACATTGCAGGGTTTCCTTTAAAAGTCAACAGGTAAGAACTTTTGGTTCTATGAGATGAATAATTTCTAACTTGCTAAGATTTATGTGTTTGATTTTTGCAACTGTTCCAGAGGCTTTTGAAATAAACTCATAAACCCTCAGAAAGATGAATGAGTCCTAGAGATCTGCCCTGTAGCACTGTGCCTATAGACTATAATGCCCCAGGAGGTACTGAACACCAAAGGTAGATTTCACATTTAAAACTCTTATCCAAGGAGCAGAACATCAACAATACATTAGCATAAGGTAGATCCACTGTGGTACCCATAAGCTTAAGTGTGAGCTCATATCCCTCATATCCCAATTCAATAAGATATGGATATAGCTCAGTGCTTTCCTAGTGCCCTAGGTTGAATACTCAGTGCTTGCACACTTATGCATGTACACACAGGTTCACATACACACACACATACAACACAGCTCTTTCATGTAAGAATTACTTAGTCTGAGGGTCTCAGATTCTTTGTCCATGGAGAGGATGTCAGCATCATGGGTGAAGAGGAAATGAATTAGCATGTAAAGTATCATTGAGTAAGTGTTTACTATCACTCAAACTACCAACAAACACCCTGTAAGATTATGGACTAAGACTTTAGGAAATACAATCTCTCAGACAGCAAAGAGAAATAGATTTTGGGAAGGTGTGGAAAGAAAATTGACTGGGAAGAAATTTATCTAAAGAAACAAACACAGATACCAGCCTAAGGGAAAATACATATTCAAGGCAGTAAAAGAGAAAAGCCAATAAAACATGTAAGAAAGCATTCAAGTGCTAAAAAGTCATGTAAAGAAAAATAGAAGAAAATAAAAATTAAGTTAAAAAAATCAAATAAAAGAACTAGAGAGCTAACAAATCTGCATTTCCAAGGAAGAGACCAGAAAAGCAAATAAACAAAGCAAAAGAGGCCAGGCATGTAGCTGCGGTCTTCTTCACTATGAGGACTCTCCCCACAGGCTGGAATCAAAACCATGCCTGGCGTATGTAAGTGCTGTTATTACTGGGCCATGTTTTAAAAGTAAGTGTAAATGTAAAAGTTATTTTTCATGATTTGTGTTATAGAGTCACATAAAATATACACATATTTCATTTATATACATTCACATGTAAATCTGCACACAATGAATAGTTTATGTACATATAACACATATACTCATATATATAGCATATAAACACACAATACGATCAATGAGATATATAATAATAAATGACATTTTAAAATAGAAAAAATATTAAGTACTTTCCTGAACTAAGAGTATTGAGCCAATAAGAGGGGTGTGTTGTGTTCAGAAGGAATGAGTCACAGTGAACTTTTAAAATGTTGAGACAAAAGGAAAGTAGTCATATGAGAAGTCAGTCTTGGGCTTGGCATAATGGCACTTGTCTATAATCACAGCACTTGGGAGGCAGAGCACAGGACTCAGTATCAAAAACATACAAGAAGAACATTGGACAGGGAACAGATAACTCCTAGTATTTTATTTCTTTAAATGCTGGAAAGAGTTATATATGTGAAAAATGTTTTATAATCTTAATCTGGATGGTGTGTTTACCTTGTCTAATTTTATTAATCTTTAGAAAGGGTATATGCCTGAAACATTTTATATTTTAATAGAAAGTGCTCCCTGTAACCAGACTTTTCTTTCTCAATTATAAGGGAAAAACTGAAGTCTCACTTTTCTTGTCCTGAAGAAAAGAGGTGGTTGCTCATGAATTCTGCACGTAGCCAGGTGGTTTTCAGATTATAAAGAAACAGTAAGTCTTTCTTGGACATGTGGTCTCCAAAAGTAGACCACTCATGTATCATTTCTAAAAACGTAGGTAAATATCATCTCATGTTGCCTGAGATTAATCAAAGTAAGAACTCAGAAAAGGCAAAGCATAAGAAGATGGCAGTGAACAATTAAACAAGGTAAAAAACCATAGGATTGCAACCAAATACTTGTTCAAGAAAACCGCAAATGAAACACACAAGTTAAAAGTGATTTTTTCACAGAAAGTCTGATGACTACAGTAACTGACAAGGCAGGAATGATACTCACAGAGGAGCAGGGAAGGCAGCCCGCCCGACAGGTATCGTGAAGACAGGTGGATTCCCCATAGAAAAAGCCAGGTCTCCACAGTGAGTTTGGCAAAGCTATGGGTAGCTAAATAATGAGAGCTTGTCTCAAAACGCCAAAACTCAAACCAATTCCCCAAAACCCCAAAACAACAGCAACAAAGGTGGATGGCTCCTAAGGAACCCCAGAGGTTAAACTCAGGTCTCTGTGTGAATGTGCACTCCTGACTATGTACTACACACACACACAGACACACAAATACATACACACACACACACACACACACGTTCACACACTCACACTCATGCATGTTCATGTACACACAAATTTATTCCCACATATGCATACATACACACATACATATAAGACATACACACATAGAATTACAAAATAGTAATCAGAGTCTTGAGGGTTTATTTTTATACACAATTATATAAATGTTGGCTTGTACATAGATGAGAAGAAGTAAAATTTCTTGAAACACTTTTAAATTTTAATCCTTTATTTGTATGGTGTGTGTGTGTGTGTGTGTGTGTGTGTGTGTGTGTGTATGTCTGCTTTCTTGTAAGTGTACCACACACATGCAGATGACCAAGAAGGCCAGAAGGATCCCTTGGACCTGGAGTCAAAGGCAACTGGGAACCACCTGATCTGGGTACTCCAAAGAAATCTTGGGTCCTCTGCAAAAGCAGAAAGTGCTCATAAAAATGCTTGGTTATTTCTCTATTTCTCCAGTTCTGAAATACTATTTTGTATCAGAAAGAGAAAATCTAATGGACCATAACATAGATGGTTGAACTAAGTAAAACTTTTCTCCCTTTAGAAGTGTGCCTTCTTTATTATTGGAAAGTATAAAAACTAAAATGAAAATTACAGAAACAAATATATAACACAAAATGTATGAACTAGTATAATAGAGGCTGATAGGAATATTATGATTATGGGAGAAAAGCCAATGTTTGAATAAGATTTGAAATCTCTTTAAAGAAAACAATGAAAAGTTGTTAAACAGAAGTGACAATTTCTATTGTCTAATGTCTTTCTTTTTCATCTTTGGAATAAAGTCTTCCCTTCTATCTTTTGCTGTCCTGACTCTTCTTTTTCATAGTCTCTCTGAAGGGGTGTTTCAACTCTGCTGTCTCTCTGTGGGGATCAAATGTGTGTTTCTTATCATCCAGTTATAAGCATGATATTATTTGTCACCTCGCTGGAATGCTGTTGACATTATGAAATAAAAGATATAGAAAGCATTTTTCCACAAAACAGAATTTTGGAAACTCATAGCTTTATTTTGTGATGAGAAACTTGGGGGTGGGGGAGGGTATTGGCCATTATCTAAATAGAAATTATTCACATCTGGATACAATTCCTTAGGCATTTACTTCTGAACTCATCTCCTTGAGCACAGGAATACCTCACTTTCGTTGTTTGTGGCCCACTTGCCACTCCTTTGATGAGCTACCTCTGTCTTGGGAGGGTCTAACACTGTAGGCATATCTGTTACTTCTGTAACATCATGACCAAAGAACCAAGAGAAATACTCCCAGGAAAAAAAGGTGTATTTTAGTTCCATGGTTTCAGAGAATGCTTGCAGAGTCCCTTGTCCTCTGAGCTTGAGTGGACTATCCTGTGGTAGGAGCTTGCAGAGGAAGAGAGTGAGCAGTCACGAGGCAGAGAACTCCAGAAATCGGTAAGGGACAATATTTCCCCAGTGACCCATTCCCAAGTGGCTACTTCTTTCAGCTAGCTCCCTGCTTACCCAAATAGCACATCAGTTAGGGAGCAAGCAAGCTACCAGTAATATTCCTCCCAGCCATTTCTTATGCTTCAGAAGCCAGGCCTCTATATAGCATGCATAGGCTCACATTTTAGTAGTGCCAACTGCAACCCATATCCTTACAGCACCAAAACTCATTTGAAGGACCCTTAGGTGAGAATCACAACCTGAAAAGAATTTGGTTAAAGACACTTCTGCGTTCTTGATTTGGGCGTCTTAAGAAATGAAGCAGGAGTATGCCTAGAGTATATTTCTTACCGCTGTTATTTTTCTGCCTGTAATATGCAGGCCTCTAACACTCTCAGGCCTGTTTCTCCAGTGACTCTTAAGTTAAAAAAAAAAAAAAAAAAAAGGCAGAAACTATCACATATGGCCTATTAACTGTGAAGAGAAAAATCTATCTCTTCCCAAATTCCAGGATTTTTTTTCTTCCTTGCTACTCTCTTCCCCTCATAGTCTCTGTAGAACTTGTCGGAACCCACCTTTTTGTTAGCCGACAAGGAAGAGCTGCCCATTGTGCTACCCCTCAGGTTATTACCCTGCTCTTCTATTTATCTCTTCACAGACTTCAGATTTATGGTCCTTGAAGACAGGAACCCTACCTTCCCCTCCTGTCTCCCATTAGATTGAGCACATTTTCTTCTATGTAGTGGGCTGAATAAATATTTGCTAAATGGATTTAAAAATGAAACTTGAACTGCTTGAGTTCACCCTGTGTCAGATTTCTCAAGAGGTTAGATGTCAGGCTTTATAATTAGGAAGATGGTCACCTCTGGGGTGCCATTATTGTAGGACTACATGTGAGGTCGGGAATGTATATGTGTGGTGAGGTACAGGTGTGGGGGCAAAACAAGAGAAGCTGAAAACACTGGAATTGTTCAATACAGCAAAGGAAGAACTAAGGAAAAGGAAGATGAGCGCTGAAGGAGAGGTTCAGAGAATGGCTTCTTTTTCCAAATAGAACTGGACAAGAAATAATGGGATTACAGTGGACCAGGAAGTGTACATGACCCATCAAAGGACGAACTCCTTAACTCTAAGTTAAGTTATGTATTTGCCCTGTAGATTCTTTTCCTGGAGTGCCTTTAAAATAAAACTGCCTCCATTCCAAAAGCTTCAGTGCAGGACTTCCTGGCAGGGTCTTAATAAATTCAATGTATTTTATTTATATATTCCTAAGAATCTGGATTATGAATGGACTGAATTGCAACTGATTAACTTTTAAAACTTTAACTTTCTCTTAAAACAGAGGCCAAGGTGAAGTTCTACATCACATTTGGAGTCAGAGTTTAAGGAGGATGCTTTTGAAAATGTGAGCCAGTGTGTGGCAGGCATCCTCCACTCATGCGCGAGGTGATGAGATGGTGCCTGAAGAGAAAGGGGAGGAGCAGGCAGTACCTCTGTTCCTTCTAGGTCAGATGTGAGTAGATGTGTCAGCCCTTACTCTACTATGTTCCGAGTAACATGACACTATGTTTACTTTCCATTAGCAGAAAGTATATTGCTGTGCAGGTTTGGAATGAAGTGTTTTCATTTGATTACCTGAAGAATAACTCTCTGGGATGTGAGCACAGTCATCTTTGGTATTCTCCTGGATATAATGAGACAAGCAATTAATGGCTGCTTGTGCAGCCTGGAAAAAAAAAAAAACTGAGAAGGAACTGCCTGAGCTGTGGGAATTAGAGGTGTAAAAACAAAAGATAAAAATCAGTTTTCTAGCTGATGCACTGGAACAGGATTGAAGGGAGCAAGTATACAACATCCTAGTTCTTCACGTCCTCTGATCATGAACTTCAACCAGAGAATGCTGGGACCAGCTGGAATAAGTGACATGGCCTTTATTTATGTGTTTGTTGAAGAGGCAGTTATGTTTCTGACATACACAATTATGGAATTTGAATTTGAACTGGAAATAGACACCCTCTCCTCTACTATTAGTTAAGGCTTATCACTTGAAAAATTCTTTAGCCATCTCAGAAGAAGACAGTCTAATCAGCACAAACTTCTATTCTGAGAGGACTCAGGCAAGTTGAAGGCCTTTGAATATGCACCTGTTTAGGCATTCACCCTTTGAAATGGACAGTCAGATTTCTACTCACCATTTCACTCAAGGGAGAGAAGGAGCCCCACGCTTCAGACTTGGATAGTGAATGGTGTTAAAGGACAGAAGTGTAAAGGGATTTCCACAGGAGGGGAACCAACCATGCAAGGCAAGGGTCACTCCGTGTCTTCCATTCTCTTTAGTAGAGAATTCACTAGGCTAAGAAATGTGCAGAAAGGCCTTTGGCTTTGATTCCTGCACAGCTGGTTCTTGGATGAGTCTAAGAGAATGACTTCTCCACATGACAAGAGAAAGAACAACTCTCAGGCCCGTAGTGCATGATGCTACAATCATTGTTTTCCTTCCATGTGAGTGAGAGAAATCTGAATACAGACACAGCCACCTGAGTGCTTCCTATTGGAAAGGGTAGTGAGGAGACAGTTATATCTTTAACTAGGAAATTCCCATTGGCATGCAAGATAATTCTTGTTCTCTGATTACCTCAGCTTTCCAAGGAAGTAGAAAATTGTAGCTTTCATAGGTTGGTCTTACCATTGGTCTCTCTGTGTGTGTGTGTGTGTGTGTGTGTGTGTGTGTGTGTGTGTGCATGTGTGTGTCTGAAATTCTGTGTACTGTATATGAGAGGGCATATTTGTGTGAGAGCCCATGTATATAAACACACTAGTGTGCTTGCATGTGGAGGCCACAGGTGGAAGGCAAACATCTTCCTCAGTTAATCTCCACACACACTGATCCTGCTGCTCATTGGTTCGCTAGACTGGCTAGCAAGTTCCAGGGTTACACATATCTCTGTTTCCCTGTCCCCTTCTATCCCCCAGATACAGGCACATGCCATCAGGTCTGGCTTTTATGTGAATGCAGGAGATTCAAACTCCAATCCTCATGCTTGCATAGCAGGCGTATTACTGACTATTGTGGTCTTTTCTAGGTCAATTATCCACTGTGGCCTATGAATTTTCTATCTTGGAAGAATGTGTATACTTGTCAGATTGATCTGGCGCAGGCTGGTAGGAAATCAGGTCATTCTGGTTGAGTAAAAAAAGAGAGAGATGTTTGTTGTCACCTATAAGACAGAGGCTGTGCAAGCCTTGCTGAATACAAGATATCTACAGTTGAACTGATGAATCAATAAATGAATGTCTATGGTAATCTATTCAACCTCTACTTAGAATGAATGCAATGAGTCAATGCCACCCAAATCTTCCTGTGACTCATGAACTCCCAGCCTTACTAAGTGTCCACCAAATTCCCATGTGTTTAAAAATGGTCTGGTTCTAGTGCCTCATAAGGTCTCGGATGGAGGGAAGGTGAGTCACTGCTTGCTCAGGTCCTAGATGGCCTCTAATTTCCAATCCAGAGTCTACTTCAGTTGCTTATCTTACAGGGCCCTGAGACATTTCAGATGTATTAGAGATTAAGAACTTTCTGAAAGACATGCAAGATTGCTGACAGGTAAGAATAGAACAAATGAGGATCTTGGATTCCATTCTGTTAATGAAATATGAGTACCAGAAATTGGGGTATGTACCACTTCCCATTTACATGCTTGAGACCACATGTGCACATGGGGTGTGTGTATGTGTTTGACTGATGCTCAACTATGCCACATCAAGCTTTACAAGCTATAAAAAGTATTTTTGCTTGCTTTTTTAAGGGGTTTTAACTTATTAGATTTATATGTATGTTTATGTCATTTTGTATATCTATGCATGTGCCCCTTGGAGCGATATTGGCTCTCTTAGAGATGCAGCTACAGGTGGTTGTATGGTGTATAACGGGGTACTGGGAACTTCACTTCAGTCTCTGCACTCCTACACATTGAGCCATCATTCAGACCCCAGCTTATCCTTCAATGTCATTTCTTTATGAAGAAATACATGACAAGTTCCAAGGAAGGAAGGGCAAAGAGAAGAACAGAAGAGAGCTCATCTCAGTCAGTGGGAGAGCCCTGAAAAGAGTGGGAAAACTGACAACCACGGGAAGGATGAAGGTCAAATCAAGGCCACCTCACAGATGCAAATCATGCAGCTTCATACCTTAAAGTGCCTTTTGCTGCATGTCATTTCAGGTGGATGAGCCTGTACCCATGTGCGGGAGTGAAGGAGTTAACAAGCACGCCTGTGAAGCACAGACATTTGGAACAATGGCAGAGTGCTTGAAATTGTTGTTGTTTTAAAGCAAACTGGGGACTTGGTACTTAACTGTGAAGGTTGAATGAGATGTCACCAAAGATGGGCACACTGGGAGAGCTTTCTTCTAAAGTGCCACCCTGTTCCTCCTCATCTCCCACTTCTCCTACTGTATTTATGGAGAAGCCACGGCTCCAGTTGCCATCCAAATGGAAGTTGACATTTGGTTAACTTCCAAGAGAGGAATTCATGCATAGCATTTTTTTTTAATATAGCCCTTTCACAAACCCGGAGATTAAAATGAGCCTCAACAAAAACCATAGGGAAGAGCACAAAAATGATTCTAAACCTCACCTATGCCCAGCTGACACCTGTAAAGCACAATTGTGTTTTAATGATAACACTTTGGAATGGCTCCAGTAAACAGACTGCCATATGCAAGGCTTTCAGACCCCAGCAAATGCCATCGGTACTTACAATATCCCTAGGTAGGTTTTGCTCTTGATGTGTTCAAGTTTGAACAGAATATAACAGCGCCATTAAGGGTGCCCTAGAAGTACAGAGAGCGGCTGTTGCATAGTTAAGTGAAAAAGGAAGCATTTTCTGTCTGATAGAGCAGTCATCTTGCAAAAGGTAAATTGGGAGAGAGACAGGGGAAGAGATGTTTAAAGAGCATCTTCAAGAGGACAGGCAAATGGAAGTGTGAATTCTTTCATAAATTCCTTTCAAGTAACACACTTTATCAAGCTTTTAGAAGAAAAAATGCAGATTCTTTCTCAGGCTCAGAAATAAGGCACCTCTCCCCCCCCCCCAGCCTCTGATCACCACTCTGTTAGCAGGAAGAGGAAGAGGAGAAAGAGGAAGGGAGGCCATCTTTCACTACAATAAACAGACCAAGTGTAGCTTGTCACAGTGAGTGATGAATGGCTACCTATCACTTCTCTAGGGAGAGGGAAACCAGAGATTGTGTATCAATTTTTATAATTTTAAGGCTGAGGGATAATAACTGCTGAAATGGTGCAGAGTATATAACAATCCCCTCTGAAAATGTGATTATACATAAAAATCCATAAAAATGTACAAGGTGATAGATGAACCAAAAGTAAACAAATGCAGTTTTTTATCCTTTTGGAATGGAGCAGAAATAGCATATGCAGAGAGAATGATTTTATTTTGTATTTTTAAAAGAAATATTTGGAACTTAATTGAATTATGTTGCTGGTGGGAATTGAAATTTTCAGACAGAATATCGGATTTTATTTTAAATTGAATTCTATATTGAAGAAATGAAGAACGCACCGTCAGTGAAATATTAGCAATAAAGTTGACACATTTCAATAGACAACAAAGAAATCTAAACATAATAAAAGCCAGCAAATTATCTTCGCATTCTCTTACCCTCCCAATGGTTTATGTTATCTATTCATGCTAATTTTGATAAGAAAACCATCTTTGATCTATGTTTAATTAAATTTAATTTGCATCTGATTTATTTTTGAAGATTTTCTTTAAAGATCAAAATGATATTTTTTTTCTAGCTGACTTGCCACATCAACTGTATTTCTCAGATTTCTAATCATTTTATTAGTGAATCTGAACATGTTTGAGATGCTTCTCTCATTTTATTTCTTATAGGTTATCAAGTTAATGTGAATTTTAGTGTAACATTTTACCAATTCATATGTTTTTCACATATTTTTAGTTATTTTGTTTGATTTTTGATCCTTTGAATAAGTCATGGATCTTCCATTAAGCAATAATTATTACATTTATTTGTGTGTGTGTTGTCTGGGGGTTCATGCACCTGACATTATAGGATAGAGACCAAAGGGTAACTGGTGAGTTCACGTCTTTCATTGGGTGGGTCCTGGGCTTCAAACTCAGGACGTTGAGCTTGGTGGCAAGCACCTTAATTACTAACTCATCTCATCAGCCTTACATAAATACATGTAACTAAATGTCCCCAATGAAAAGTTCTTACTCTGCTTACAAAAACGAGAAGAAAGAGGAGGAAAAGGAGGAAGAGGAGGAGGGTCTTGTCATATAGGCCAGGTTGGCTTCAACCTCGGGATCTTCCTGCCCAATTCTCCAGCACTAAGATTGCAGATGTGTGACCAAAAATGTTTTGGATTATTTTGTAGGAAGCGGGTCCATGGGAGTGATATAAGGATGTGAGAAGGCAGTTGAGGCTAAACATTACCGCAATGCAATGCATGCAGATATGACATGATTAAAACTAAGAGAAATTATTTTTAAAGAATAATTAAACTAGGAAGAATACACAGATCACAAACAGGAAAGTAGGTGAAGACAGAGTGTGTGAGGCAAGTGGCTTTTTAGACACAAGGTGCAAAGGGCGGACTCTGAGTCCCAGGCAGAAGGCATGCTTTATTCTGGTAACAGATGTGAGTCAATCCTCAACAGCTGGCACTTGATTCTGATCTTATCAATTATTAAAACATATGTCTCAATATTCAAACTGTATTCTATCCATGTTTATATTGATAAGGTGATGTGTAAGAATAAAAAGCAATTAGAGTCTCATATCTATTTAAGAAAAATGTTTGGTTTATAGAATACTTTGATTTTTGAGGTGCTGGGGGTCAAATTGAGGGCCCTCTTTCTGCCTAACAGCACACTACCATGAGCTGCATTCTCAGCCCGGGTTCACATCTTCTGCATTTAAAAGTTGCATTAATAATTTATACCTGTTTTATAGTTATATTCAGTGGGAAATGTCCCCTTTCTCCTATAAATTTGAAATTTTTGCAATGGAGGTCCTTTATAGTTCATTTATGTTCTTCTATTCATGATTAACAAATAGCATACATATTATAAGATCAATCTCAGTGGAATAGGCAAGTGGAAGTCTTCCATTTTTAAATAACAGTTTGTTGAACATTTAGAAAAAAAATTTGGGTTGATAGAGCATAGTGCACCCTGCCCCCTGCATTGTAAACACAATGGTTCAGTTTTTATTGTCCAGTTTCAATGTATTATTTATAGCAACCAGGCTTAGGAAAAGTACACAGATGAGACTAGTTTCATACTAATCAAAACTATATTTTCAAATGACCAGGAGGAAGAACAATGTAGCATGTGCCCAGGTCAGCTGTTCTTACAGGGAAGCTCAGTCCATTAGGCACTCCAAAGCAAATGTGAATGGTTGGGAAAACCTCATTCCTGAAAACTTTCAGAAAGAAGAAGGACTTTAGGGGCTGTAGGTTAGAGAATGAATTTCTGAGCAACATGGAAGTTAGGAAAAGAAAAAACTTTAGATTGAACTATTTTTTTTTCATATATGATGACTCTGAAACCTTGGCTAAAAACATACTCATATTGTTTACCCTCAGTTTCTTTATTCCTAATAAGAGAGACCAAGGAAGACCAGAAGTAAGTGAGGGCATGAATGAGCCTGTTCCTAACAGCACAAACTGCAATTCATCTCACTAAACACCTTGGGTGAAATATAGCTTGAGAATCATAAAGCACCTTCGAATGAAAGATGGTGTCACTGAAGCAGTCCTGTTTGCTTATGAGAGGAAAGGTAACCAATTAATAGCTTTATTACTAATACCATTACCCTGAGGGCTAAAGTCAGGTTTATTTGTTTATTTTAATTCAACATACTGAATTCTACATAAATGCACAACAAGGCACAACTCGTATTACAAATGAATAACTTAATTAAAAAACATTGATTTGGCTTATTGACTGCTGCAAATCTTATTAAATATTAATAATAACATTTTGTATTTTTTATACTAGGCATGAAAGTTTTATGCACTCACTCCCCTACAAGAGCCTTAGATTTTATAACAATATCTTGGGCAGCTCAAAGCACAAATATAAATATTGCATTGGCTGTATTGGTAAAATATATGTATTATACACATGCCTATGAGTGGATATGTGAACATTTGCCCAGATGGGCATGAAGTTACGAGAACTGACTGTGAGCAAGCAAAGAGAAAGTCTAAAGACTGAAGGTTTGTGTTTTACTTTAACCAGAAGGAGCTTTTGAAACAAGCACTACATGAGACAGATCAAAAGAATCTCCTAATCAAGAGTGTTTGTTTCTAAATTCTGAATGTGGAATACAAATCACAAAACACTGCTCTATCAGTGACGTGGTTTTCTGTGTTAAAAAAATCTTTTTAGCAAGATTTTGAACCCAAAGGGCTCAGTTGCTAATGTGCTTGTCCAAGATGATGACCTCAATGTGGTTCCCTAGCACCCATTTCAAAGGCACATCTAAGGACACATGTCTGAAGTCCCAGCTCTGGGGACATGAATCCCTTGGAATTCACACTGGTGGAAAACACCAGGTATGGGTTCCATATATGCACCCATATGCATGCAAACACCTTCCTTGTCACAAACACATAGAGAGTTCTTACACAAAGACAAAATTCCAGTTTCCCCCTTCCTGTGTGCCCAGAAAAGCAACGAAGTTCACTAGTCTATAGGCAGGCCTTAACGTTTAGGTATTTTGCTTTATTTTTGTAAGTGTGGGTTTAGTTTACATGTTCATCTATGAAAGTCTGCCGAGCATAGGACTGTAACTACTCTAGATGGACAACCAGGAGCCATTGGGTCCCTCAGGCTCCTATTGGGAAGCATAAATGTTTGGCGTCAACTGACTGTTGTAGGCAGTGAACCAGACACCATTATTTGAAATGTTTTTCTATTATTTGGAAAATTTTACTTAAAAATTTGTAAAGAGTCCAGCAGAACATTGTTACTTTGAACTCTTGCAGAGACTTTATTTGTATCTTGAAGTCGTTTGACAACAACTGAGAACTTAGTTTGCTTATGTCATTTCTGTCAGTCACCTCCGAGGTCAGAAGGACAGCTCGGACCTCCGAGTTAAACACTGATTCCAAAACTGAGCAAACTTCCTTAGGGATGCAATCATAGCAACCAGGACTCAAAAACAAAGCTCAGGCCTTGTTAAATAGTGTCAAAAGCTTTCTGCCACACACTTTAGAACTAGAAAATCCTCACCACCGAAAGCTGAGTGGGGAGATGGAAGAGAAGGATGTCTTCCTAAGAAACTGTTGTTAATAATAATAATAATAATAATAATAATAATAACAATAATAATTATATACCTTAGTGGTTTTGAAAATGTGTAATTAAAAAAGCAACCCAGAAAAAAATTCTTTAGAATATAGGCTTTTTTGAAACGTGAAAAAGAAGTTTTTATGTAACAATAATGGTCAGTGTGGTAGTTAAACTGAGAATGCCCCCAATATCCTCATATATTTAAATGCCCTGTCACTAGAGAGTGAATATCTTTGATATGATTAGAAGAATTAGGAGGTGTGGCCTTGTTGGAGTAGATGTGGCCTTTTTTGAGGAAGATGTGTCGCTGGGGATGGTTTTGAGTTTCTAAAGACCATAGCCGGACCAGGTTCTCTGTGGGCTCCGGATCAGGATGTAGCTTTGAGCTATAGTTGTGTCACCATGCCTGCTGACATTCTTCCGGCCATGATGATAATGCACTGACCCTCAGACTGTAAGCAAGCCCCCAGATAAATGCTTTCTTTGATAAGAGCTGCTGTGGTCATGATGTCTCTTCAGAGCAATAGAAGAGCCGCTAAGACAGTTACAAAGTATTGCATAAAAAATAATTCAAATACACACTTCGGTGAAATATTGGACTGGGCTACCGCACTGCTGCAGTTGGCCCCTTGCCTCAACTTCACTCCTGGCAGCTAGCTCCAGTTCTAACGGGTGTCTAGAAACACACCCCTTTTCATCCTGAGATTTCCTGCTGCTGCTAGTATCTGGGTTTCTTCCATAGGCTCTGGTTCTAGACCAGCAGTCAGAAGTCTTTGAGCCTCCTTAGTGAGGATTCCTTTCCCCTCCTCAACCAATTCCTCCTGGCCCTCCCAGATCCCCATTGCCATTTTTCTGCTGCAATTCTAACACAGCCAGTGAGCACTCACTCCTCTGCATGTCGGAATAAACTGGGTCAAGTAAAACAACTGCACACCACTGATCATATAAGTCACAGAGGGGTTTAAAAAGAACAAGAAATCTAAAGAAACCAATAGGTAAAACAATTGCCATTCATGAGTATCAGAACCAGTGGATTCATTTTTCTTTGAATTTAGAGATCCTGGAAGTGCTGCCTTCTTACTTCAGTGTTGTATCCTGCCCCTTTCTGCTGTGGAATGAAGTTTTTTTCCCTAATGGCAAGCATTCAGGTACTCTAAACAAAATACAGCAAAAAAAGAAAAGCAACTATTCTTTGCCTAGGAGTTCAGCACCAGACCTGAAGGCATGTGCCCTGTCAGTGACACGTTTTGAATTGGGCTAGTGTCCCCAGCTCAACTTGTCTGTATGCTGGGTCTATTCAACCACCTTTGGTCCTCCCAGGGAATAAATTAAATCTGCATCTTGTCTGTGTTGCCTGGAAGAGACTCTTCAATTATTTATAGAGCAATAGCAAGGGGAGGCACTTCTCTGCAAGTTGGGGTTGGGGGAGTTAGCATATTCTGCCTCCTGCCTCCTCTAGGCCATTGTGTTAGTAAGTCCAGTGATGTCTAGAGAAAATAACAAAACCAGAGGCATCTAAGATATATGAACTCAAAAGAGGCAGTAAATCACTTTTTCCTTGCTTAGAGACTACACTCAGCCCTACTCAACTGCCATTGAGTTCTGGTTCCATCTAGGATGTGGCAGGTAGAAGATGATTTGAGCCAGAGAAGCATGGGTTGATGATGGACTAAGAAATACTTGGATCTCAGGCTGAACTTTTAGAACAAAAATATGACATTTGAGAATTTGTAAGTGTGGGGTAGACTAATGAGTAATGCTCATTTCTGGGTTTGGTTTGTTGGTCTATTCAGTCTGTTCAGTATTTTAAACAGCTTTATGGGGAGAGTCAGAAGGCATGAACTGGCTTTGCATAGAGCTTATCAAGGGTGATCTCCTGAAGCCTTCCTAGTCATTTATTAGTATTTTGGAAATCATGGAAGAATAGGGAAACACAAAGAGCCTCAGAGGTATTTCTACTTGTAAATGTCTTTCTTACAGAGTTTAACTTCCTGTTCTTGATGACCAAATTACTTTAACAGAGTGAAAACCAAAACAAAACAAAAATTTCCGTGTAAAACTGACATTTAAGCAAACTCTGAGACATGCAATGCATTTACATATTGGCAGGTAAATGATTTCAATGACAGACATCTGATTTTCTTAGAGCACCATTGGTTAACTCAACACGGAGCCAGGCTACAGTATGCAGGAGTGATGTAATACAATACTGAAGGAAGAGTGGGAATTTCTAAAGAGTGTCTGGGTCATAATGTTTTCCTAAAACTGTTCAAAATGCTTTGTCACAGTTGTCTAAATAAAGTAAATTGCAGTTATTATTTATATATATATGCATGTATGGTAAGCATTTATGTGTATACAGTTCATATGTTTTAGGGTGTAGATACCTAGGTATGTTCACATGTATAGGCTGAATGTGTACATATTTGTGCATAGTTTGGAGGTTCATGTTAGGTGTCTTGCTTAGTTGCACTTTATCTAGCAAGCCACTTTCTCCTCGCATAAATTCACAAATTCCATCTTACAATGAATATGTGAAGTCATCTCTGTTTTACTTTCCAAGGGATATTAGTAAGCCTAACTCCACTGGCAGAATAGCAGATTATATCACTATATTCACATGAACTTTCTCTCTAGAATTCCAAACCTTTCCTGGTTCTTAAGAAATTCCTTTAATATTCAGTTCAAAAGATGTTTATTTATTTGGTTTTATTATTTATTTATTTATATGGTTTTACTATTAAAGAATTTAAGGCATGGGAAATTGAAAGATTTTGATTTCTACATAGATGTAGCAGGTTCATTTGTTTTAATATTAGCACATGCCACTTTTTATGTGAGATAAACACCAATTTGTTCTCTAGATTTTAACAGCAAATTTGGGGTTATAGCTAGCCTGAAAGATAATATCAAATTTTGTCTTATTGAGAGGGGAACTCAGTTGGTAGAGTGCTTGACCCACATTTTTAAGGCCCTTAGTTTAATTCCCTTAATTTACTTTGTAAATCAGAAATGATTGGGCACACATGTAATCTTAGGTCTTGGGAAGTTAGGCAGAAGGATCACAATGTCAAGGTCAATCACAGCTGTGTATCAAGTTGGAAACCAGTCTGGTATATATGTGCCTGTCTTCAAAAAAAAAAAAAAAAAAAAAAAAAAAAAAAGCACTGTGAACATGAAGACCCAAACATTTTGCTCGTAGTAGTCTCAA
This sequence comes from Sigmodon hispidus, assembly GCA_004025045.1. NCBI lineage: Eukaryota > Metazoa > Chordata > Mammalia > Rodentia > Cricetidae > Sigmodon > Sigmodon hispidus. The sequence goes on along the minus strand of PVIH01010251.1, from coordinate 31,958 downwards.
GTCAATTTCTTTCTTCTTGCAGTGTGTTTAGACATTTCACTGAAGTCTATATGCAAACAGAAAAATATATGTGATAAGTTGTCTCCATACTTTGAACAAAACAAAATGTCAAAACCTGCTCATAGGTTGAGGAAGGAGAGGACCAGTCTAACAGATGCAGACAGAAATGAGGAACGTTTTAGTGTTCTAGCAGATTGTAGCTTGTAAGGACAACTGCAGTGTTAGCTCTCCCATCTGTCTTCCACACTGTGGCCCTCCAGCCCTCCATAAAGGGGAACACCTCACTCTCTGTTTATTAATCTGCTGGGTAACTGTTCTGACCAGTAGTCAGAGTAGTCTCAATGATTCACCATTTCCAGGTTAAACCTGTTACTGGTTTGGTGGCTTCTTTCTCCTCACGAAAATGTGCTTTTGATGTGTGCTTTTAGAAACAAGCCCCAGGCTGTAAGAAGTACTTTGGTCCAATTCCAGTGGAGTTGAGTAATTATCAACTTCCAATGTGCTAAATGAAGCATCTTCTATATCTAAATTATTCAAGAACTACAGATGACCTTGGTCAATGGTGGAATCCAGGTGTTTGAGGAATCCTATGGGGAAATGATCATCTGAATCTCCATCACCTATTAACATATGTGAGACAGGAAGGAGTTGTTTAAAAGTCACCAGGACTTGGAAAGCTGAGAGGGAGGATTGGCTTGCTGTAAGTTCAAGACTATAGTGAGCTATGTAGTGAGGCTCTGCTCATCCTCTGACCCCATCACACACACACACACACACACACACACACACACACACAAAGCCAGTAACTTGGGGAATAAGTTCCAGATACATTTTCAGATTGAATGAGTGAGAAATTTGAGGTGAAACTTTAGACCCAATACTGTTTGAAAAGAAAGTAAAAAAAGATGGGCAGTGGGTAAAAGAAGTGAATAAATATTTGAAATATCAGATAGTGTAGAAATGTGGAGAGAACTCAGCAAAAAGGTCACGGGCATGCTTGAGGGAGGTCTGTGCTGAGGCTGTATGTTACAAGTTTGAAGAATACCATCTGCACAGGGCTGGGGTTTTCCCTTCTGTGCTCAGCTGCACAAAGCAGATGAGAAAGCAGGGGACCAGATAGACTGTGGACTGCGACTGCGCTGAAGGAAGAGGTGGGGGGGAGGGAGCTGTGGATTCAGATGAGAAAGCAGGGGACCAGATAGACTGTGGACTGCGACTGCGCTGAAGGAAGAGGTGGGGGGGGGAGGGAGCTGTGGATTCAGGCAGGTGGTAGTTGAAACGGTGCCCAGGACTTTAGCCTGTTTGAGAACAGAAAAGCCCAATGCAAAGAAATGAAAAGAAAAATGAGGTCACAAAGATCATCTTTATAAGGAGAAGCAGCAGAGGAAGCAGGGCAAGGGTGGGTGTGATCCAGTCATGGAATGTTATTGAATTTCTTGATGAATTGTTTAATGATATGACCAGTAGTTAAGAGTTACACAAATAAAATGTTTAAAGACTAATCTAAAAAAAGAATAGTTAATTTTTTCACTTACCAGAACTTCATAAAGTCTCTGGATGGAAAAATGATGCCCATGAAGAACAAAACTGAAGTTATATGTATTATTATTATTATTATTATTATTATCTTAATTATTTATTAAGGGTGTGCTGAAGCAGGCTGGGATTCATTTATGAGACCCAATAGTATGCAGTTATTTTTGTATCTGCATTCAGAGAACATAAAAAGAAAAGAGTTTATTTGGGCTTATAGTTTCAGAGAGAGTCTACAATGTCATGAAAGTGGGGTTGGGGGTAGGGATGCATGGTAATAAGTGGCAGGAATAGAAAACTGAGAGATAAAATTTTCAACCACAAAAAGGAAGCAGAAAGAGTGATTGGAAGTGGAGTAAGTTCATGAACTGTTAAAGTCTGTCTCTAGTGATGCACTTCCTCTAGCAAGCTTTTATCACCGCCCTCAAACAGCGCCACCTACTGGAGACTAAGTATTCAAATACCTGAGCTTATGGGGGCATTTTTCCATTCAAACTACCACACAGGAGATTTGCTTCCTTGAAACCAGGATTTAATCATTTCCACTATCCCTGGATTCTGCTTATCATAAAAAGGAGAATGTTATTTTATTCGCCTCTCATCCATATATCCCATTAGCTGATGCCTTAGTCTGCATAATGTCCTCAAAGGTCATATTGCATTTCACCATACTTTTATTAATAGCATGAAACATAATGGTTGGACTAGAAAATATGTGACTGATTATTTGTGACGAGACACATCCTCTTTTTCCTGTGCCAGAACATTCCAAGCCTGAAGGAAGTAAGCAACAAAACAAGCCAAAGTCAGCAGCACTCAGCACTGTGCAGACATAGCTCCTAGCCAGATGCATGGAATTAAATGATCATATTCAGAGGAGAAAGGAACTATCTAGCTCTTCACTGAAGTCAGGGGAGGCTTTTGCTCAGTCCACATGACTATCTTTAGTCCTGGTTAAAATCCAGGATCAGTCACCTATGAGTCCTTAATGTTCCTCTATGGTTTACTAACACTAAGGCATTAATTGGCATTGAAAAACATGTTAAATATATCAATCACTTAAAAATATTATCTAACTTTGTCATTTCAGCTAGTAATATAACTAGTGTGTTAGAATATAGGGCTCAAACTTACTTGTTATTACATGTTTTTTGTTTTTTGTTTTTTTTTTTTTTAAATTTCTACTGGTTCAGTTTCTAAAAAACTGCTTTCATTCTTCTTCCTGTTTCCTTTTGCTTTAGGATAGGATAGCAACAAAAATGAGTAAATTAACACAACAAAAGAAGAGGTTACTAGGAATAAGAATAAAAACCTAATCCCAAGAGGATTTCAAACTCATGGGTTTGAAATAAAACAGAAAAAAGGTTTTTTTTTTTTTTTTTTATCAGTGAGGCAAAGCAAGCCTGAGGATTTGGAGCTGTTACTTTGTATACTAAACTATATTAATTTTTTTTCCACTTGTGCAATAAAAACTGATTGAGAATGGCTTAGGAGTGACTATGAGGGTAATAAAGCGTTTTGTGACTCACTCTCTGAATTGTAATATTGACTTGAAAGGTTTCATTAAAATTAGAAGCCTTTTAGCTTGTTCTGTTTCTATTAAATAGAAACACATTAGTGTATTTTATTTGAGGAAAATTAGAAAAGAAGAATATGTAATAATTGGTATAGAAATATTGGGTTATATTTTTGAGAGGATAAAAAAAACCCACACACACTATTAAATCCTCATGCCCTAAACTCCCAGGCAGCATTCCTTAACCAAGTAGCTTCAGGGAAGGTCCCTGGAGCCTTCTGGGCATTAAGCTGGTCACTAAGCCTCCTCCTCCCCTCGCTTCCCTTAAATGCAGTGTGAAAGAGCTGAAGTTTCCTGCAGAGAAGAGTTGAAAAGTGAGGCACATGATGGTGGATTCTACTTAATGGCCATTCTGTTTAGTGAATGAAAATTATCTAACAGGAAAAAATAATTATCCTCATTTTTCCTTCCAAGGGCACTTATTAAAATAGATTTTTAAAATGAATATGCAAAGAAACAGCAAATTAAGCTCACTATATCAAAACAACAACTATTCTTTTATAGAAGTATTCTTTCATAGAGGGGGAAACTACTATATTATGGATATATATTTTTTCATTACTTCTAGCTGGTAAAATTTGATGACAAGAAAAGATTTTTAAATCCCCACAAGTTTTTTTTCTAAGCGGAAAATGTGCATGCAGTGTATGGGAGACCAAAGCTGGTCTGCGAAAGCCTGAATGTTTCTGCTTTCCTCCAGATTCACACCAGGAAGATCTAATACCCACAGTGATAGTACATGAAGATATACTTTGGAGAGTCAATAAGGCTTACACAAAATCACGTGAAGACGGTCACTACAACAGGGTTCACTGGTTTATAAAAAGAAACATAAAGCCTGGGACATGACTCAGGGGGTAAATGTGCTTGCTGTTCGATCCCCCAGATCTACATGGTAGAGGCTGAGAACAAAATCCACAAAGCTTCCCTCTGACTTCCACATGAGTGTGTACACATACACACTAAATGCAATAATGATAGTTCAAAGAAAACTACAGGAACCATTGAGATGGTTCAGCAAGTGCTTACCACACAAATTCCTATACTACCATGCTCTAAACTCTCAGGAGGATGTTTAGGAGTTTAAACTGTATGGAGGATCAGTTGCCAAGGTGATGGTGTCAGCAAGTGAGGCTTTTGGAAACTGATTGATTCATGAATATGGACCCCTCCCAAATGGGATTATAGTCCCAATAAATGAGACCCAATACAGCTTCTTTGCCACTCTAACCATTTGATGACACAGCTTGAAAGTACTGTTCATGAGCTGGATAGCCAGCCCTTAAGATAAGAAACTACTTTGATATTTGTTTCTCCAGACTTCAAGCTGTAGAAATAACTTGTCATTGTTTATGTAATACCCAGTCCACAGAGTCTTATTAGAGGAGCCCCATTAGATTAAGACTCTTCTCATTATTCAGCATAGCCTTCTCTCCTGCCTCTTGCTCACTTAAAGAGCTCCATGGAGATTGTCCTTTAAGTGGATGGCTTGTGACTTTTCAGCTCCCTGGATACACTCAACTCCATCCACATTGCTTTCACCCAGCTTTGATTCTAAGCCCAGTCTCGCCACCGTCACTCTGTCTTTTCCTTCTGTTTCGCTATATGCTGTTAAATCATGAGGCTAATTCCCCCCTCCAGCTGCCCTGGCCTAGGAGGTATGGCAAGAGGAGGTTTTGTTTTATACCATGCTTTTCTAGATCTACCAGAAATGATTTTCCTGATAAGCAAAGGAAGCTAAATGTTAAACCTGTACAAACCTATGGGCTCATTTCATTCTAGCAAAATATTAGTATTGTAATTCTTAATTAGTGTAGTCATTATAAACTGCCCCACTCTCAGTGAACTTTGGCTAACTATCCAGTGAATTTCTTCACTAGTGTATGACCCCTGGTCTAGTGACCTAAGAAAATTGGCTTTGAACTGTTTCAAGGTTCTGGTCCTAGTATTTTTGTTGTTGCTGCTCTTTGACAATAGTGAAACCTCTAAACTCTAGATAAAATTAATCACTCCCCTTTGGTCTTCAGTCTGAATAGTTTCAGGCTGAAGGAACTTAACATGAACTCACATGTCATGGTCACACAAACATCTCCTCAACTGGTTTAAGTTGAGCTCTATATTAAAACGGCTGTCTCAAATTTCATGAAAGCTTACCATTTGTTCAGTTACCAAGTCATAGGCCTATTTTTATCTATCTGACTTAAGCATAAAAACATTTGATCCCATTGCACAGTCACTACTGCTTAAAATTTTACATAATTTCCTTTAATTTTAATGATTCTCTCTCCACTTTCTCCAAACTCTTTACTTTCTTTTCTTTCCTCCCTCCCTCTGTACCCCCTTCCTCTTTGCTTACTTCCTATACTAATTTTTTAAGGTCTCATCTTGGTACATTTTCTTATCTTGTCTTTTGTTCATCAATCCACATTTATTACTGGAGCAGTTCTGAAAGCTTGCAAGTCTGATTATTCTAGAACTTTCTTTAGAATTTTTCAATTAAAATTTCAGTTGTCCATTAGCCATGCCCATTACTGAATTTTCTAAAAGTAGGTAGAAAAAGAGTTCACCAGGGAACCTGCACAGGGAAGGCAATGGACATTCTAGACAATTCTAGGACCAGTCTGAAAGCACAGAGTCTGAGAAGGTGAGAGCATCTGAACAGACTCAGGTTTTTATAGGTCATCTAAAGCATACAGTGTGAGAAAGTGGGAGCATCTGGACAGACACAGCAACTCATGTGTCATTTGTGAAAACATTGCTGTTCACATGGAAAAGTTTCATGACTGCCTCAGTGTTTTAAATGGTAATAATTCTGCCAAAGAGCCTGGAACACTCAGAGGCAATAGCAGTAATCTGGTAAAGGGGAAAGGGAAGACACAAAGTTTCATTAGGTGATTTTTTTCAACCTTTAAGAAAAATTGTCACCCCAGTTGTGGTGACACACAGTAGAATTTGCTGAAGGAGGTGGAGGCCGGAGGATCAAAGCCAGCTTGGATCACACATTTAAAGGGGCTGAAGAGATGGCCCTATGGTTAAGAGCTCTTCCAGAGGACTCAGGTTCAATTCCCAGCACCCACATGACAGTTCACAACTGTCTGTAATTTTATTTCCAAAGGACCTGACATCCATGGCAAAATGCCAATGCACATAAAATTTAAATAATATATTTTCACATTTCAGATAAAAATAAAATGTTGTGCTGATTCTAGCACTGTGAATTTCAACTGAATTTAACATTTGAATTTTTCTAAATTTGGCAATTCTATTGTAACCTCCTTAAACCCATGTTGATGGTTAAACTATCATGATCTGGATTAATGCTTGGGTTTAGGTCAATCCATTGTCTAAAGCTTTGAGTTTCTCTTAACTTGTAGGAAATGCACAGTTGTAGTTTAAGAGTCTGTCTTGTGGCCCCCTGTCAACTACCATTCATAAGTGTAGTGCCTGTAATTCCACACAGCTCTGTTTTCAGTCTGCTTCCTCTATTCCTCTTCATTCCTATGTGAAAGATAAGGTGTTATTGGTCAGCCTCCTTCTAAGAATATAGAAATATCTTTCTTGTATTCATAGTCATATTTCATGTATGTTCAAAAGATCAACATAATCTGATCAAGAAACTTGAGCTCATATTAACAATTTTTAATATAATACTTAAGAGTCACTCCATTATATAGAATTAATATAAAAATTGGGACTATAACTTGTTTCCTTGTGATCAAGAATGTTTCAACTGAGAATAAAGTTGTAATGCATTGGATAGTTTTCATGGAAATATTTTTTCTTGATGTGAAAATATGAAAGGCAGGTGCTATTAGCCTCACACAGTATACTGAGCTCAAGACTATTCATATTACTAACTGTGCCTGCAATCAACAGGGAGGGTCATGTATCTTCGTTTTCTATCTGGATTCACCCTAATTGCAAGCTAGTATATCAATAGCACAAGGGAAGTGATGCTGAATGACTTTTGAAATTATCTATATCTATATCTATATATCTAGCTAGCTTCTGCTAATTCTCCAAACTGCTTATCTGGGGTAATCCAACCAGGCGCCGAATAAGCAGATTGAAACTGTCACACTAAAAAAATCCATGTACAGGCATTCTGATTGACAGCCCAGCTGAGTTTCAGCTGACGACTGGCATCTGCTGCCAGCCAGGTGAGTGAGCCAAATTGGATATACACCCCACAGAGCCTTCAGATCACGGCGGCCCAGCCAACATCTGACTGCAGCTGCCAGAGGGACCCTGAGCAACAACTGCTCAGCTAAGTCCTTCTTGAATTTCTGACCTACAAATTTGTGAGCAAAATAAAAGAGGCGTTTCAAGCTGCTAGTCTAGGTGGTAATTTGTCACATGGCTAGTAGCTAGAAGATCTGCATATTAGAGCCTTTACATACCTAATGTCCTCTATGCACTGCTATTTGATCTAACAGCCTACAAACAACATATTAATATTTTCAAAGAGGTGTACTGTCACAGGTAGAGGTCACATGTTAATTTGAAGAACTAGCTTCATCTCTGTCTCGGTGCCTCGAGAATCTCATTTTTAACTACTATGAAAAGCTGGATACATTTGAAAAAGGGAAAAAAGAAAAAAAAGGTTGACTCTGCTAATTCCTTTTATTATATCTATTGTTTTAAGAAGATTCTTTCTAATTATATAATGGTTAGGAAGTCAAGGACCTCTTCCTAACTGTGAGCATATTAATTTCCTTCCTCCTTTGTCTTTTAATCTTAAGGCTTTGAGAGCAGGTTTTATCTGGCTTGATCAGAGCTTCCAGGACAATCCGAATTTTCAAGAAATGAACTTTGAACCCTTTTTATATGAAATAAAACTTTTTTATGATTAAAAAGAAAAAAAAGCAAGGTACCATTCTTGTAAGCTAGGAAGTAGAAAATAGAGGTAAGAGGAAGGGTTATGGGGTGCAGTTTTGACTGATGAATTAAGGCACCTGGGGCTGAGTCTGCTGCTAGACATATCTAAAGCCCATTCACAAATGAAAAATATTCTATAATACTCAGTCTTGTGCAAAATAATGTAAACGTATTTTCTTTATAAAAACATAATTACATCAAATGTAACAATACATTTAGAGGCTGTTTCCAACTGCCTACTTAAAATTACTACATAGGTCACTACAACTTAAACCAACTACAACCTAGCCACAGTGTATTCTTGGAGGAAGTAGCTAAGTTTCAGCCAATCACAGCAGCTGAGTTTTAGCCAATCTGTGGCTGCTAAATGACCAGCCTATTCCTAAAAAGGCAAATAGTGTGCTGGGGTCAATCAAATCATTTCTCCAGGTTACTGCATAGGGTTCTTTGGATGTTGGTAAACTCAGTTTGTCTAGTTTTTCTTTCAACAAGTCTCGTCATGTAAAACTTATCAATTAAAAGTGAGTTTTGCCCTAGAAAACAAAGGAAAAATATTTTCTTTCTTTAAAACTTTTCATAATTTTCTTTGTTACTTTGTTTCTCTCTCTCTCTGTGTCTCTCTCTGTCCCTCTGTGTGTGTGTGTGTGTGTGTGTGTGTGTGTGTGTGTGTGTGTGTGTGTGTGTGTCCCTCTGTCGTCTCGGTCTGTCTCTCTGTCATTTCTGTCTCTAGCTCTGTCATCTCTATCTTTGTCTCTCTATCTCTGTCATTTCTATCTTTCTCTCTCCATCACTATGTCACTTTGCAGGGTCACTTCTTTGCTATCCTGCCCTCAGGTTTACTATGTAGTCAAGGAAAACCTTGAATGTATTGTGATTATAAGCTTACACTATAAGCTTATGATGTTTCGTTCCTAGAGAACTAAGGACCACATTCTTTCCTAACTCAAATGTTAGGAACACTCTCTACCAACTGAGCTCCAACTCCAGCCTGGACCTAAGCTTTAAAAAGGTTTAAAGGTTTATTTTATGCTCATGAATGCTTTGCATGCATGTCTGTATGTATGTGTATCACAAATGTGCCTGGTGCCCATGGATATCAAAAGAAGACATTGGATCCCCTGGAACTGGATGATTTCAAACTGTCATTCAGGTACTAAGACTAGTGTACTCTGCAAGAGCAACAAGTGCTCTATACAACTGAGCCACCTGTATAGCTCCCAGACTGTATTTTTTTGTTTTTTGTTAATGAGTCATAAATCTTCTTCACATAAATTTAATTGGGCAAAATGCTTTTAACTAGTTAGATTAGGCACTCTGAGTGGCTTGGGGGCATCAATGGATCCCATAGAGCCTTTTAGGAGGTCTGTGAAATCTAAAATATTTTCATAATAATGTTAAGACACAACTGTCCATTTCTATTTAATCTTTTCATGAAGGAACTGCGGGGTCTTCTGTAGACTCTGTGGTAATGATGCTGCAATAGGTCAAATGTAGAAGTATATATATGAGTACCCAGTTATCTAAGATGATAAAATGGTTTGAGAAAATGTAAGACAAGGAGCTGAGGAGATGGGTTGTAGATAAAATGCTTACTATATAGGCAGGAAGACAGATTTCAGATATGTACTGCATATAAAAAGCTAGGTATATGGCAGCACAAGTTTGTAATCCCAGCACTAAAAAGTAGAGACAGGAAGATCCCAGGGTTAGTGCCTAGCCAATGAATAAATTCCACCTTTCGTGAGAGATCCTGCTTCAAAATATAAAATGGAAAGTGGTTGAAGAAGACATTCACTGTTGAGGTCTGGCTTCCAAAGGCACATACTTTCACATAAATTTTCACACCTATGCATAAAACACACACACACACACACACACACACACACACACATGCACAAATAAAAATGCAAGATAATTCCAATGTTTTCATTACAATAAAAATATATAGCTACTTTACTTGGGCTAGAGAATTGGGTCACTGGTTGTGCTTGGTTCTCAGCACCTATATGGTGGCTCACAGCCGTTCTTCACTTCAGTTCCAGAGGATCTGACACTCTCTTCTAAACTCTGTGAGCACCAGGAATACAATGGGTTCAACACATACATGCAAGCAAAACATTCATATATACACAAATCTAAAATTAAAAATGTATCTATTTAATAAGATTATCATTAAATATATGCATCTTCAAAAACTATGTAATGGATTTAATATACATTATGAATTAATACATATTTAACAGTTTCTTGATTTTAATTTCTAAGGTATATATTGATAGGCTTAATGTATACAGACAACTACTTTAAGATCCTCAACATGCTTTTCAAAACTATAAAGGGCTAAGAGCAAAATATTTGAGAACTTATGGTTTGGACCTGATCTGGAGAAATAAACACTACATTAACCATAATATTTATACTGGACATAGATAGGTCCTCTTAGGTAAACTGAAACCTTAGGCTCCCAAGTCTGTGTTTTATTGCCAGTTTCAACAATTCTAGAAAGAATTAGAAAACATTATGGCATAACACACTATGTGAGTGAGCTCCTGAAAGGACTTCTCCAATCAGACTTTGGCTGTCAAAAAAACATTTGTGTATTACTTATATGTACAGGAATGCTCAGTGACAACAGAGTGCGGAGGGGTTTCCTAGAGTACCTGTCATTAGTTGAAGAATTGGGTCATCTTAAATACACTTGTCTTTCATTGCTTCTTCCCACAGCACTGCCTGGGCATGGCTATTGACCATTTCCTTATTTGCTTAGCAATGTAAATCACATGACAGATGGCCTAGTCTTTGTTTTAGTGGCCTACTCCATTTCACCTCTCACCTTTAATCAGCAAAACAAGAGTATTAGGTCATTTGTGGCTAACAAGTCCTAAAAATGTATTTTAATCAAAGTAATTAAAACTTAACCATTCTGACAGCTTGAATCAGCAGCCAGGATGTGGTCTGATGAGTAAATTTTAGGGAAATGTGAAATTTGTTTGTCATTGTTTAGTGACTTGCTCTTGGGTCTCTACAATTATATTTTTAGCTAAACAACAAATAAATGTGGCAAAAATGGGAAAACATTAAGAATTGTAATCATGAGACTTTTGAAGAAAGCTCAGTTCTGTGAAAGCCAGCTTGCCAGAGAAGAATACAATGTACTTATCATCTGTTATTGAAGCACTTGTAAGCACATAACAACTATACAAAAGAGATCACACTGTCCTCTCCCAGCATCAAATTATACCTGGATATGCCATGCTTTATCAAGGCTTGGGAGACAAAATTACATTTCTCCTTACTTTCTAACTCTCTTGGAGTTCTGAATCTCCTAAATGTGTTAAAAGGGTAGTGCTACTTAATGGTCCCTCTGAAAAATAGAGGCTGTAACACCCACTCACATTTAAAAGTACTTAGTTAAAAAGCATTTGTTGATCAAGTACTGTGTGCCCATACTTGATAACCAACTGGGAGTGAGAACTTAACAGATTATATCCTAATGGAATAGGCAAATTGGTATTTCCTATAATTTTGAGTATTTACAAATAATGGAAAGGAAAGTAGTGAAGTCAGACTGAGTCAAGGTGATGGATGGTTAAGATCCAATGCTCTTCCCGGAACATCCTAACTTCCATGCTGTCTGCAAACTGAAGTTTGGTATGCTTTGCTCACCTCGACTGCCGTTCTCTCCTGGAATCCCCTCTCCTATGGAATTATACCCCTGTAACAGGGTTGGTTCGTGGTAGAGGCAAGAGAGTTAGTAGTTCAGTGACATCCTGTCTGTATTGTAAGTTCAAGGTTAGCCTGAGATATAGGAGGCTGAGTTTCAAAGACATAATATATACCACACACACACACACATACACACACACACAACACACACACACACACACACACACAGAGCTGTTATTGAAATCTAGTTTCCATTTCCATTTCTAGTAAAGTACTTTGGAAAGATTAATTAATATTTAACATTAATACCATTAACCAAAGAATAATAATAAATTTGTTGTTTTCTCTCATTTTTCCTTGATATCATAATTCTTGAACACCATTTTTTCCAAACACATCCCTTGCCCATCTTTCCTATCTTTTATTTCTTTTGATCTTTGCTGGTTCTCTTGGCCCTAGAATCCTGCCTTTAACATCATGGACAACCAGCAGACACTGACTGGAAAGGCTGTAGAATCTGTTAGGTGTTAATTCTGATGTAAACCTCCAAGGATTTTATGACTCCCTGAAACAAACTTGGAAAATTCTATCATGGGGAATAGCTTGGTTTGAAGTTAACATTCTGTTTATCCTTCACTCTGATAAGATTGCTTTAGAAGAATCCATGGCAAAAAATCATCTTTACATATGTCAAGAATATATTCTATCATATGTCTAGTGGCTAAACCTTTCAAGGTCACAATCTGTATAGGATTTATGTGCCAGTGACAAATGACAGGTTTACACCTTTCTATGCTCTGCCAGCATTTGTTGACAGCATTCCCTTCTTCTGTTGTCTAAGCCTCTGTCCCCAGCTCTCACACCAGTGCCTGTGCACTGCAATGAGCAGGCTGGGCATCACTGGTGTGTGTACACATGTCAGCTGCAGGAAGCCCATCTTAGGTGACAGCCCTGTCACTTTGCTACCACATCCTCTTTTACACCTGATCACACTTACAGATGGGAAAGCCAAAAGTTTCAAGGCAGGAGGAAGTGACTGGAGAAATAGGTGCCAAATGGACATGTTGATGTGCAGAAGGGGACAAAAGACCCTCCATCTGAGTGCCACGAGAGCCAATGAAGCTGGTACCCTCCGACTCTTGCTGTGACTGGAACACAATCCCATATAGTGCTATCAACTCAGGAACCAAAGAAGGGCAGGGAGGTCTACCCGTAATGGGCACCCAGAGATGAGGTTTTCCAGTAGAGAAGATGGATCTTCACTGACTCTGCCTGGTGGAGTTATCACTGTGTGGGGTGGAAACTCCCTCATTCAGGCTGGATAAAAGAATTCTGCCTCATTCTCTTCACTTCATCTGGAATTCACCTTCTGTCCACTCACACAGACTAAATCTTTCTATGATTAAACCATTCATGGGATTAGGAGAGGTGAGAAAATGACAGGGACTTAGACAATGGGGGTGTTCTGCAGTCAGATATCTTAATGCTCACTTACATGTACTTTTTAAGTCCTTTCAAAGGAAGGTGAGTGAGGATGGATCTTTGAATTGGGAAATTAGTTAGACAGAAAGCATTTAGGTTTGTTGTACAGTAGAGAAATGCAGAAAAGGGAATTTTGGAAAATGAGTTCAATTCATTTAGTCCTTGTTTGAGATAATGTCAGTAAAGCTGGTCCTTTTTTTGGAACCCATGTTTCTTTTGATGAGTTCTTGTGCTAAGAAAAGGCTGTGTGGACTCAAGTGAATTTGAGTTGTGTTTGAATAGAGTCAAAGTCTTCCCTATAGCTGTTAAATGACTGAAGCCAATGGACTGCTTTCTAGAGCAAATGCTATCTGAAGAGACTGATGTGAAGATTCTTGATGACATCTGGCTTCTGGGCACCTCACATGCCTAATGCTACTGCTGATTCTGCCCAGCTTTGCCATTTTTCACAGTTGAGGACCAGTAACACCTACGACAGAAACTTGCTCCTAAACTATTCTTGAGTGAAGCAAGCTCTGAATAAAACTAAGGAAAGGCTAGGAGATGGCTCAGGAAGTAAAGACACTTGCCATCAAAGCCTCATGACCTGAGTTCTATCCCTGAGCCCCACATTGTGAAACTCCCACAAACTGTACTCTGAGCAGTAGGGCATGCATATGCACGTGCACGCATGCACACCCACACACAAACACAAATATTTTTAACAAAGTATCTAGAGCTGATTTAATCTTCCATTGTTCAGTTCCTACTTCCTTCTTGACACAGTGCCCTCATCACTGTCCTCTAGAGAAATCTGTCATTTGTATTTAGGGGTTTATGACTTAGCATTTGCCTTAGTAGGCAGAAGGCCTATTGTAAATGAACTATTGAATGAAAGTTAATAGGAAACTATTCCAAAAGATGGAACTTTAGAATCTAACTGAAGGATGTGTCTGAGGAATGGATTCCAAAGGTTTCCTTCTGACCAGTCTTTAAATGTCATTCCCTCTCTAGTTTCTTGTGCACAGAAGTCTTACTCTCACTTTGGGATACTCATTCAGATGGACATGTGCACATTCTTCATTCCTTGGGCAGCTAGATTTCATTTTCTCTTTCTGAAGACTTTCCCAGTCTTCTCACTGATGAAGGGGAAGACTGCAGCTCTGGCTGCTCTAGGTTCTGCTGTCTGCCTGTCTCGGGAGACTGACACAGCCAGATGCTTGCTCTCATTATGTCTGTATTCAAAGGGGATGCATATCAACTAAGCCCCACAGTGAAAGACCTGCTGATGTATCTGATCAAGGTGTTTCTGTTCATGCTGTTGTCCTGTTCTTTTTGTTCTTTCTGGGGTTTTATTTTGTTTTTGTTTTTTTGAGACAGGGTCTCATGTACTCTGCCTTCACACTAGCTATATAGCTATGTAGTTGGCTAGAAAGGTATGTATAAAAACCAAAAATGTACATAGTAATTAAGTCATATTAGGTATTAGAGATCACTTAAAGATTATTTAATATGTAAATAAGAATATAATAAATATATCTATATATAATAAATTATATACAAATACTGTGTTTCCTCCCTTTTTGAAACAAAGGCTGACATAGCCTAGGTTGGTCTTGAACTTGCTGTGGAGCTAAGGATAAACTTGAATTTTGGATTTTCCTGCCACTGACTCCGAAGTGTTAGAATTACACATGTATGCTACTATGTCCTAATGTGTGTGTGTGTGTATGTATGTGTGTGTGAATTCAATTTTCACTGAGAGATAACTGCAGATTCATATCCAGTGATAAAAAATACCACCGAGAGATTCTTCACACATTTTTCTTCAATGGAAACATCTTGCAAAACATTTCACCTTCACAATTCTGGCTCTTCCTTGACTCATTCTATTCTGAAAAGAGCCCCAATTTCCTTTTGCCATAATTATCACTGTCTATAGATGATTGGAGAAATTTGGGAAATAAAAGTTATTATTTTTCAATTAAAAAGACTGACAAAAGTGACAACAAGAATGGATATATCCTTGTGATATGCTCTCGATGTCTCCTTTACAGTGACCCAGACTTGTTCTGAAAGGGTGGGGGGGTGTCAGGACACACAGACTCTTGTCATTGTTCACCCTTTGTTACAAGTGAATGCAGACTATGTCAAGAGGACTTCTGCCTTTGACCTATTCACAAGTTAAAGTCAAAATTTCCACAGAATATCTTCTGACCCAAAGAATATTCCTAATCTGTAGAAGATTTTAAGTTTCGAGCATTGTGCTTTTTAAAAGCAGAGCCCATAGTGATGTACCTCAACATTCAAGGCTCTGTTAGTACATTTCAAGGCTGAGGTTCAGATAAGGGAAAGAAGCCAGTGTGAACACTAGTTATTCAGAATAGCTTTACTCCCAAAGTCAAGAACATTCTAACTTATTCAGGACTACACATTTTTATTGCAATAAAGAGGCGGTGAACAAATCAAATAGAAAAGCTTTTTACCTAAAATGTACTTGTTTAAAAGGGCAATTTCACATTTTTTTAAAAATAGGAAATGAAATTTCCTTGGCAGAATTTAATCTGAGCTGCTATGCACAATATAGCAGGGAGCAGTAATCTCCAGTTATTGGATGAACTTGTCTACCTTGAGGGTAAAGAGGGAGAAGAAAGACGGGAAGAGAAATAGAAGTCATTCTGTATGCATACTCTGATGATGTCCTGTATGTTAAAAATAAAATGCTTACAATATTCATCAGTTGTCATTTTAATATGGTCGGTTTGGTTGTGAGTGTGTTAAATCCTATATCTTTAAACTCACAGCTAAGGCTGTAAAATCCATCTGGCCCTTGGAGGCCCTGCAGTGCTTAATCCAAACTGAGGCTAAGCATCATCTCAAGCCAAATGAATGAAGAGCTCTGGACCCTACTGGCTCTGTGGAACTGTGACAGGCAGAGAAGGCTTTAAAATGAGCATTCTGCTGTACACATCACCACTGGCCTGCAAAGAGAGCCTTGTTACATCCAGAGACACTTGCTGTTAGAAGTCAGATCATCACAATGCCTTTGAGGACAAAAAGCTACTCTTCCTTGATGAAACATAAATCTAAATTTTTATATGTGTATTTGCTTTAAATCATGAAAATTATTTTTACAAAAAGGTGCAGAATGAAAGTACATGCTCCTCACAGGCACCTCACAGGTTTGCCACTGACCATTACATTTGAATCTCCTTTCCCAGAATGCTTCCTCATGTAAGCCTATAAATAAGTAGACCAGATGATATCATCAACTACTTTATAGACTGATGAAGAAACAGGGCAGAGCTGAAATGCCATTTTAAAATTATCTCTGCCAAGACTATACAATATAGGTTTCTTTGTACCTAATACATGACTTTTCCCACTTTTGTTTTTACATATGTAATATTCATGATATACTTTATTTATGTACCACATACATCAAAAATATAGTGTATTATATACACCATATAATACACATATTGGGCTGGGGTAATGGCCCAGTGGATAAAGAACTCGCTGCACAAATGTAAGGTCCTGAATTTGAATCTCAAGAACTAAGCATGTTAGCACAGATATGTAATTCCTTTGTTCCTCTGGAGAGATGGAGACAGGGGAAGCTCTGGAAGGTTGTTGGCCATCTAGTCTATCATATGCATAAAAACAACAAAGAGACATTATGCCAAAGTAGAAACCAAAGGACTGACATCCAAGGCTGTCCTCTGTCCTCTATATGTACTACATGGCATGTATACACACCCACACTCACACAAATGTATATACATATACACTTCACACACTGATGTTCCACAGGGTTGCTACTGACCTTCAAGTTTAAATTTTCTTTCATGGAATATATCACATACATATGAACACACATAAAATTTAAACAAATATTATAAAGTGACTACACATATATAATGTATATAGTACTTCAGACTTAAGTGTATGTGTGTATGCACGTATTCTAGAAATAAAAATATTAAACTAATGTTTAACCTTTTTTTAGAATGCCCTCCTCAAGGTTAATAATGGACTTGGCTACAGAAATTGTAAGTCAAGTATAGGTAATAAAGGGAATCATATAAGATCTATCTTTCTCTTTTAACCTTAGGCTAACAGGTATGGGGAAATTGCAAGACGGAATTACAAACAGAAAATCCAAACCCTGCAATTACTTGAAAGTGCTCAAATCTTATTTAAGCAACACGTACAATAGTTTGATACTGAAACTCAATTTTTACTTCAGGAAAACATAACTTTTTCTTTAGATTGTTTTCTAACCTCATTTTCAGTGGAATCCAGGGTTCACATACACTGGGCTCTGCTCGCAGGCCTGACTTTGAGGGCATCTTTCTTCACTGTGTGAAATGGTAGAGAGCATCCATTAAGACCTGGACTACTTGAAACGTAGTACAGGCTTGGCATTTTTCACTCAGCTCAAGGCCAATTAATTGGCTTTTATTTTGCAATGTATGGATTCCTTTTACATTTTTATTCCCAGTGATAAAAACATCAAAAGGAAGACAAGTTCTAGAAAAGAAAGTGACAAGGGAGCGATCACAGGCAAAGATTCTTCTGGGATTTGGGAAAAGTTATTTGCTTATTTGAATGATATTTGCCAAGATGAAAAGACACCAGCAGATTCCTTGGGCTCTCACTCACTGGGCAGCAGCTGCTGCTCTGTTGATACAGGGAACATCTGTGAGAGACTCTGGGCAGTAGGTGGAAAGATTCACTGTCAGCAAAAAAACAGTTGTAGAAGCAGCCAGACCCTGGGAAGCCTGAAGAAGCAGGAAAACAAAAAGCTTGAATGTGAAGAGATTCTCTTATACCCAATTAATCAGGAGAGCTCAGGGTCTGAGGAGAAAATAAGAGGGCCGATTCTCCATGGTGAAGAGGAGTCCCAGTGCTGTCAAAAGGGATGCTTTCCTGTATGAACTCAGGTAGCACAGAGGGATTTGTTCCCATGTCAATAGCATAGACAGTAAAAGAGGCTGAAGCTCAACCCGCTCTCCAGTGTGGGAACTGAAACATACCAAAGCTCTTCCCTCTTGCCTGACTGGGTTACATTTTTGTTTGTTGAGGCAGGGTCTCACTATACAGAACAAGGTGGCTTTGAACCCACAGCTATTCTGTCTCAGGCTTGCAAGTGCCGGTATAACAAGCTCACTTTTCTATATTAAAGAAAATCTTGCTCATCTTGGAACCAAATGTTTAGCTCACACTGAATGCTTTTTTGTAGTTCCTTTTTAAGATGTAACAGGCAAGCAGAAATTGTACAAATGTATGATGTATATGATATTTTATTATATGCATTATTTTGAAATGACTAAATCAAGCTAATTGACATATTTAGACAATACTAATACTGGATTTTATCTTCCAATTTTAGAAGCTCTCTTCAACTCCTTTCCCTGGGATACTGTCTTCTTGAGAGAAGAGCGAGTTCAGAAATCACTGGTAGAGTCTAGTAAGGAGACCGTGGATATTTTTCTTTGTTTGAGTGGATATGTATATATGTATATGTGTGTATGTTTGCATGCACATGTGTATGCATATATATATGAATATGTGGTTGCATATGTATGCATATGTGTATTTGTGTATGTGTATATATATATGTTTGCATATGTGTGTGTCTGAGTATATGTGTTTATATTTGTATGTTTTGTGCATATATGTGTGTACATATGTATATGGTATATGTATCTGTAACTAATATACATATGTATTTGTATATGTGTATATATATGTGTGTTTATATGTATGTGTGCATGCATATATGCATGTCTATATTAGTATATATGTATCTATGTGCATGTGTGCATGTATATATGAGTATATATGTATATTGTGTGTATGCATGCTTGTATTGGTATATGTATCTATGTGCATATGTGTATATGAAGATGTATATGTGAGTGCATATGTGTATGCATGTAGAAGCATGTTTGAGTATGTATGTATGGGTAGGTGTGTGTGGTGTGTGTGTTTGTGTGTGTGCATGTGTGCATGTTTGAGTGTGTTGCTTTGACTTGTTTCATTATTATTATTTTTAAGTTTGAGGAGTTTCCACAGATACCATCACGACAACATAAGATTATTTGTAAAACAGCGCCTGTTTTCTTTTGAGCAATGTGCTGAATGCTAAGGACTGGAAGCTGAGATTGTGTTCTTTCTTCCTTTCAAAGACAGCTGATTTGCCTCAGAAACTGCTTAAAAAGTAGCTCTCATTTGCGAACCTCAGAGAGCAAGCTTCTGCTCACGGAGACACTAGCTATTCAAGCAAGAAAATGGCCAAAGCTATTCTCCATCTGTGATGGCAAAAGCCATTCATCATTAGATAAAACATTTAAGCAGTAATTTAAATATTACAGGCTATGAAACTGCTTAGGCAGGGAACAGGAACAGGAATTAGAAGACCAGGCTTGTCCTTGAGCAAATAATTAAAACCTTGCTGTTTCTCACGCTTGTCTTAAAAAAAAAAAAAAAGGAATAAAAATTCTGGTCATTCAGCCATTTCACACGAAGCTCTGAGAACTAATGAACAGTCGCAAGGCTTTGCTCAAATGCAAGTTCTTGTGGCAAAGATAAGCTGAGAACAGCCATGGCACTAGCCTGATTTTCCAGGACAATTCTGATTTAAATCTTCTGTTCTTGTCCTGTGTTGTAAATCAATCTTTCTTCCAGAATTTTCTGCTAACCCCAATCAAAATCCCCTTTCTGTTCTGTGATCCTAATATTCTAATAATACCCAGGTAAAAAAGTCAGACAAGGCCAAGAAAACTAAAAAAAAAAAAAAAAACAACAACAAACCCCCCCCAAAAAACAGGAAAGAAAGGCTTAGGGATTTCTTTAGTACCGAGCACAAGGCATATGCTAATTTGTTAGGGTGATTGACAGACACAGTGAAAGGGCCATTTGTCAAAGTCTCCCCGAGGCTTCTAACTTTTTGGATAAGACTGAGCATAGTGATGGTATTGTAAAGGGCTGAGCTTTACTCTTTATTCACTACTCTTCGGCATCACCCGAGCACATATGCCTAAGAAAGTTCATTTGTTAATTGTCTTTACAGTTCTGATCCAGGAGACAGCAAAAAAAAAAAAAAAAAAAAAAAATCATTTTAGTTAGAAGTTTCCGTAAAGAGCCCTTTTCCCATCTTTTTTCAGAATTGGTCTTTCTGTGCAGGTGGAAGCTCTGCCTCAGCCTCCCTCCCCCATCTCTTTCTCTCACCAAACCTTATCCCATTTCAGAAAACCCGCCAAATAGCAGATCCTACCTGAGGGATGCTCAAGACCACACCCACAGGGTATTTTTTTTTTTTTTTAAATAAGTTTCTTTTTTAATCAAGTTCAGTAACTTGCTGAAAATTTTAGTAGAGAAAGGCCACGTATTGGTGCATGCCATCTTTTGATAAGTTCTGTGATAAATGTGTAATATCCTCCTGAGCGAGGCATCACAAACCCAGAAAGACAAGCAGGGGATGCACTCACTCACTAGTGGACTCCAAACAAACAAACAATCAAGAAAAAAGCAAAGCATCCCCAAGCTGCAAACCACAACCACTGAACAGCCTGGGATCAGAAACACCCTGGACTGACTCCTTGGATCCCACTCCCCCCAGAGGAACACCTGACTCACTCTTGAGGGAGGGGGGAGAAAACTGAACCTGCCAGGAGTGGAGACTGAACCAAGCAATACTGGGTCAGTGGGACCACGGGACTGTCTGATGCCTGCCCAGGGAGGGGATGGGGAGCCGCGGAGAAGAAAGAATGACCTGATGTGGTGGGACCCACAGGGTATTTAAACAGCTCCCCCCGCCCCCCCTCCGACTGGCCATGTGATGTTTCGGTCTCTTTTTCCTATCTCCTGTCTCTGGGGGCTGGAAAATCAACGGGAGCTTTTTACTCATCAAACCTGAACTTTCTCTTAATTCAGTTTGATTCGGTCTGATTAGGGTTACTGCATTGGTGGCGAGGCTAAAAACATCGAGGTACGGAAACTTTTCACTTTTAATCTGGCTCTAGGGGATGTGGAATGCTTTTCCTTGGTCTTAATGTTCTGAAAGTCCTTTCAAACATGGAGTAGAATCTCATGAACCAAACAAACCCGAGAATGGTAACTGATCCCTCACCAGTCTCCTAATACACCTCTGAATATGGATCATAAGTCACAAATCGGGTATTATTAAGAGACAGCCTCTGCTAATGGAAGAAAAGCTGGAGGGCTGTGAGGCAGGGACAGCAGTGGGAACCACGTGTTACTTTGCACTTTCACAGCAGCCTACTTCTGGCACCAAAGCAGCTACGTTACATCATCGCCTTTGCCAAGTGCCTTTCCACAGTCAACTAGGTGACATGTGCATGCCTTAAAAGTGTCCACTGGGCATAGCTTGCCCTTTTACCTTTCGTTCCGCTTTTACCTCTCTTCTTCCAATTGTCTCTTCCCTGTTCTCTCTGTCTGCCTGCCCGTCTCACCCATCTCTCCATTCCAACATGGCCGTTCACTCTCCCTTTCCTCCAATAAACCTCCTGTATTGATGGTTGGGTGTAGTGTTAAAGCAACAGAGCCCACTGAAAAGTAGCCACTTTGCCTTTTTTTATATCCTTTCACCAGGAGGTAGAAATGTCAAGTAAAAATGATCATTGACAGAGAACCTGGAAGCAACCAAGATATGACATACTCCCAAAGTTGAAAAGATTATAGAAATCATCAATGTAGTTTCTTCCCAGATACATGATTCTTTTCTAGTGTCCTTTAAAAGTAGATTTTTGTCTGATTCATTCACACACTGAATTTAAAAGTTCCTTGGCAATTCTAATAATTAAACACTATCACTTTTCAAGGTTATTTGTGTTCATAGTTCATGAAAACACAATTGGTGTGGATTCAGAGGAAAAATGAATCAGCAGTATTGAGGATTGACTTTATTCCAAACATCAAATCACAGTCAGTATTTTAATACTCCTCTATCAATAATGAATAGCCCAAGAAAGAAAGAAAGAAAGAAACAAACAAACAAACAAAAAAAAAAAAACGAGTAACTGCACAGATAATGTCAACAGCATTACTAGTCATGGTGATGAAAAAGACATTCATAGAGTATGCTGTGCAATGAATGCTCTATGCTTACACAGAATACATACTGAGGGCACTCACATAATGTGAGTCATAATATACAATACAAAGTGAATACATACAAAATGTTTCATAATATACAATACAAAGTGAAAACATACAAAGCAAATGTTTCAGACCACAATAGAATGAAAATCTAATAACAGACAGACAACTTGGTGTGTGTGTGTATGTGTGTGTGTGTGAGAGAGATGTGGCTGTACAGTCAAAGCAGTAGTCACAGAATAGACATCACCAAATGTGCAGCCAAAGCAGCACTCAGAGGTTAACAGATAGCATCAAATACATATATTGGAAATTAGCCATTTCTGTGTTATGAAACTAAAGAAAGAAGATTCATAAAGCAAAGAAGAGAAGAGAAATAATCACAAAATGAGAGTAGAAATCAATGGCTGAGAATAGGGACACAATGAAAAAAAAATCAATGATACTAAAAGACGATCTGTTGAGAGTTCAATAACATTGTTAAGCTTGTGAGAAGACAGAAGGAAGGAGTAGAAATGTCAAAAGTGAGAGTCAGATTATAATTCCAGTCTTAGCGGTCAAAAAGAGAACAATAAAGGAGAACTAAAAAGAATCCTATGGCTACAAACTGAGCTACTTGGGTAATAATGGACCATCATCTCATCAAAGATACAAATTACCAAGACTCACAGAAGAGAGACATCTTAGTAGTCTATATAGACTAAAATGTTCAAATCAATGTTTAATAACATCTACAGTAATAGAAAACAGCTTTTGGGGTCAGAATATATTTGAACACTGTAAAGTTTTGTTATTCATATTGGTTTAATAAAATGCTGATTAGTCAGTACCCAGGCAGGAAGTATAGGTGGGGCAAACAGACTAGAAGAATTCTGGAAAGAGGAAAGGCAGATCAATCGTTGCCAGCCAGACACAGAGGAAGCAAGATGAGAATGCTTTGCTAGTCAGAGGTACCAAGTCATGTGGCTAAACATAGTTCTGAATTATGGGTTAATTTAAATTAGTGTAAGAGCTAGATAGTAATATTCTTGAGCTACTGGTCCTGTGGTTAATATAACACTAAGCCTCTGAGTCAATTATCTGGGAAGCAGCTGCTAGGTATTTGAGAGCTTCTGGAGGGACAGAAACTCCAACTACAAAGAGAGATATGTTGGCCACCACTACCAAGCATTTACTAGACACATTACTTCTTGACATTGTCTTCTGGAAATCATAGGCAAGGGGAACACTTTCAAATGCATTCCATAATGCCAGCATTAATAATAAATTAACATAACAGCCAAAGAAGTACAGCATAGAGAAGAAAAACAACAAATATCTTTCATGACCATACATGTGAAAAATCTTCAACATGTTAACAAATCAGATTTAAAAATGTATGTCAAAATTTTTCACCATAGCTAATTGACATATATTTTGATATGCAAGCCAGATTATAAATTAAAAGAATATCTACCAAAGTAATGTGCTATGTTGACAAAATGTAGCAGAAAAATCACAGGGTCATATTGGTTGATGTAGAAAAAGCATTGAGAATTCTAATATCCATCTACAAAAAAAATTCTTAAACAAATGGGCTGAAGAAAAATTTTTCATTTTGATAAATAACACTCATATTTAGAGACATGTGCACATATGCCATACACATATATACATACTCATATATACACACTACCAGTGATATTCATAAAATAATGGACACTTCCTATATATATATAAGGTATAGGACAAGGATATTATCTCTCATAATTTCAATTCAACATCCACTGGAAGGCAAATAGAAACAGAAAAAAATAAAACTATGAAGGTTAGGAAGGTATGAAATAAAACTGGCTGCATTATTAGATGCCATGATTATTTGGTAGAAAGTTGGAGTTTGTAGCTGGAAGTAGTCAACAAATACAACATTATCAGACAAGGGCACTTTGGAAATATAAATTCTCCACACATGTCACTAAACAATTAAAAGCTAAAATTTAGAAATGCCATTTTCTTTTTTTTTTTTTTTTTTTTAAACTTTATTTATTTATTTATTTGCCTTGGTGTTTGCCTGGAACTGTAACTACAGACAGTTGTTAGCTGCCATGTGGGTGCTGGGAATCGAACCCGGGTCCTCTGGAAGAGCAGACGGTGCTCTTAACCGCTGAGCCATCTCTCCAGCCCCTAGAAATGCCATTTTCAATGTCACCAAAGGCAAAACAAAATACCCGACTATAAATTGAAAAAAAATATTCACAGAACCCGTGTGTATAAACATATAAAGAAACAATGAAAACAATTAAAGAAGAATTAAATAAATGGAATAATATCTGCTCATGGTTTGAAGGTCTCTTTATCATTGAGATGTCAATGTTTCCCACCTTCAGTTGGAGATGTAATGAAAATTCAATCAGAATTATAGCAAGTTATTTTTGCGGCTGCCAATAAAGCACTCTAAAAATTGAACAGAAATGTGAAAACAGAAAAGTCAAAATGATACTGAAGAAGAAATACATAGTTGGAAAATTCAGGCTATCTGATTTCAGAACTTACTATGAAAATACAGTAATCACACTTGGGGTCTTGGTGTCAATAATGGAATAGAGATACAGATCAGTTAAAGAGAATGAAAGACATAGACTGATACAAATACAGCCCAAAGGCAATAAAAATAAACTAATGGTATAATGGAAACACTGGCTATAGGCCTAAACAGAAATATGAACACACTATGGGCTGGTAAGACAGCTCAAAATGTAAGGCTGCTAGCTATGGAGCGTGATAATGCAGGATTACTCTCTGTAATTCACATAGTAAAAGAACTGACTGCCTTGGCTCGTTTTCTGATTTCTAGACGTGTGTCCCTGCTATGCACACACACACAAAATAAATGAACATTAAAAAAATAACCTAAATACAAGACTTATGAAACTTCTATATGACTCAGGATTTGATCAATTATTTTTAATATTTATGTGTGTGTGTGTGTGTGTGTGTGTGTGTGTGTGTGTGTGTGTGTGTGTGTGTACAGGTGTCCATAGAGGCCAGATGAGTGTTCATGGTTCCCCAGAGCTAGGGTTACAGGTTGTTGTTGTAAGCAAACTGACCTGGGTGCTGGGAACTGAACCAGGGTCCTATGCAAGCGCAGTACATGTTCTAAACCACTGAGCCATTTCTCCAGCCTGACTATGATAAAAAACAATAATAATAATAATACATGCAAGTTACAATCCATACAAGATTTTTTAAAAAAATGTACATCATCAGAAATTCAGAACTTTATTTTAAAAAGATATGATTAGAAAAATGCAAATATAATCAATCTAAAAATTGAGGGAAAAAATTGCAAATCATATACTTGATAAAGGGCTTGGATCTTAATACACAGAATATTTATTTACACTGAGCTACAAAACAAGCAAACCAATTTAAAAAAAAAAGCAAAAGATCTAAAGAAATATCTCATTACAGCAGATAGACATAAGGCAAATGAGCATATGAAAAGAAGACATAGAGTCTCACTCATCATTTGGCAAATACTAATTAAAACAATGTGCTACCCATTAGAATGGCTTAAGTGAAGAAAAAAAAAGTGATGGCAGCATTGATGGGGAAGATGTGGATGAAAACCTTATCTCTCATGCATCACCAGAGGGAAAGCATAACTTTACAGCCACTTAAAAAGACAGTTTTCTAAATTATTTTCCTTTCTTTCTTTTTCTTCTAGTACTGGGATTAAATCAGAAACTCATACATAAGGACTCTGGCTTTGAGCTATACCAAGGGTCCTAGTTATATCAAGGGACTTAGTTTTTCAGTCTCTTATGAAGCTAAATATAGTCTTTATGATCCAGCAACTATGATCCTATATATGTACCCAGCTGAACTGAAAACTTATATCCATCTAGAAACTTACCATAATTATTTATAACAAGGATGAAATGCAGAATATATAAATTAATGTTCAACAAAAAATATTTAAGATAATATCACTGTTGAGGATGGTAAACAAAAACTTTATATGTGACCCTAGGGAGGAAAATTCTAACTTATGTAGAATCTGTTAGGAAGAGAGAGGTAAAACAAAGTATAAATGAGATTGACCCCTAGTTGACCAGAGCCACCCCCAGTGGGTGGCATTAATATTGTGAAAACATCACATATATGAGATTATACACTTAAGAAATGAATGGCACTAAAGAACTGGGGGGCTTATTGGAAAAGTGGGAAGGTCTAGTTATGCAAAGGGAGAAGGCAGTGGTTAGATTGACAATGTCAGAATGTAACATGTTTAGCTTAGTACTGGCATAACTGGTGTGGTTTGAATGTAAAATGTCTGGGGGTGCTGTTTGGGAAAGTTGTGGAGTCTTTTGGAGGTGGCAACTAGCTGGAAGAGCAAGTCACTGGGAAGAAGCTTGAGATTTTACAACATAACTCCACTACCTGTTCACTTTGCCTCCTGAGTCCGGGTACAATGTGACTAGCTTGCTCCTGCTCTTGTTACAATGTATTTTTCCTGTCGTGATAGAATATCTCCCTCTAACTATGAGGCAGAATTATTTCCTTCTTTCAGTATTTATGATTATTGTTGGGTCACAGCAATGAGAAAAGTAATGACTAGAGATGGTTATGGAAAAACATTCACACACATGCATATATACATGCAACATAACATATGCACATACATTTCCATGTGCCAACAACTGAGGAAGTCCTGAAAATAGTGGTAGTCCATCATGAAAATCCAACAGCAATGAGTATGCCTAGGGCTTAGTACCATTCCCTAATCAGTAAAGCCAAAATGGCCAATTTTAGTATGAAAGTAGGAAATATATGCAATGTCTATTATCTATCTATCTATCTATCTATCTATCTATCTATCTATCTATCTACCTATCATCTCTCTATCAATCTATGGAGAATACAAAGAAGTACTTAAAATATAACACAACAAACAATCAAAATCTCACAAGAGCTTGTGTTGAAGGAGATATATAGTAAATAGCTGAATGATAACTTCCTGTGGTCAAACATTTGAGCAATAAAATAATCAGAATAATATTAGATCATGACCCAAAGTTTAAAATACATACCATGAGACCACGCTGACATAAATAATTTAACAACTCAATAAATGGAAACAAGAGATATAGCTCCCATTAAGAAGAATTACAAATGCTATTTATAGGTAATCCACCCTCAAGTGTATGAGTCATGACTCCACACTGCTTAAATGTGAGCAGCTTGCTTCTTTGAACAGAGCACAGTATGGAAAGAGAGAAAGCAAATGACTACATGATGAAGAATACTGATGACTTCCAGGTGACTAAAGCCAGCATTAACATTGATAGAAGGTATGCATGTTCGCTATGTCTTCTTCCTTCCGAAAAACTCACAATTTCAGTCCAACCATGAGGACTTTTTTCAAAATATTGGATCAATATTTAAAATTAAGATCATAAAACATGAAGAAAGCCTGAGAAAATAAGGACCTAAGAGGAGCCTCAGGAGCTGTCACAACTGAGTACAATATGATAATATATATGTACACACACACACACACACACATATATGTATATACATATATATATATAGTCAAATTCTAGGCAGACAGCTCAGGAATTTCTTGTTCCTTGAGTACAAGGACAAACAGCTGAGATTCAATAGCACACACCTTTAATCCCAGCACAGGGAAAGCTGGGAGCAGTGACCTACACTTTAATCCCATAACTCCAGAGATAGAACTTCCTCTGTTTCTGTGAATTCAAGGCTAGCTACAAAATAAAATAGTTCACTCCTTTAATCCTAACTTGGATGGGTTACAGTTGACATGAAGGCACCCAGCAGAGGCAGAAGCGACCAGCAGAAGGGACCAGGAGTGAGGCTGAGGAAGTTGGAAGACAGCTGGGTGAGAATTGACAGTGGTGCTTCCTCTCTCTGATATTTCAGCCTTCCCCTGATATTGGGCTCAAAGTCTCTTTTCTCACAATCTGAATTGGTGTTACAACTCTCTCTCTCGTCTCTGTATGCATGTAGGTATGGATGTATAATGTGTGTTCACATGTGTGAGTGTTAATGTGTTTCCATGCCAGTGCCCATACATCACAGAATGTGTGTGGAGGTCAGGGGTCAACCTTAGCTGTCAGACCTTGCTTTCTCCCTTGTTTGGCACCAGGCTAACTGTCCTATTACCTTAGTACTGCTGGGGTTGCAGGTATGTGCATTACACCCAGCTTTACATTAGTTCTGGGACTCTAAACTCAGATCCTTAAGCTTGAATGGCAAGAACTTTGCACGTGATTCTCCTTGCTCCCCAGCCTGCATTCTCAGCCTTGTTTTCAACACCTTCCTTTAGAATTTATTGAATCAGATCTTCAAGCCAAGAGCCCTTTTAGAAAGCTGGCACATACCAGCTGATGACATCAGTCTGGTTCATGTAGACAGAAAGCCTCCCCAGTCCAGAAGTACCTTTGCTACTCTTTATAACCCCAGGGAGGTAAACATGGGGAGTCTGGGATCACAATCAAGTTTCTCAGGGTACTCATTATGTCATGGGAAGTCAACACTAGCCCATTTGTTATGAACTAAAGCTAACATGCTTGAAATTTACAATTGGGAATTTAAGTCATTTTAGAATGTAAGAACATTCCTTTCTTGGCTCTTCAGCTTTCATGAAAAGAATTTGAAGGGGAAAAAAGCCTAATATACTATGACTGTCCATTTCTAGTAGTTTTTAAATATTTTATATATCTGTCTCATATCCAGTTTCAGGAGAGCCTAGTGTTTAACAAAATGTATCAACCAAGGAGGATTTAATCAGGAATCTGGAATTTGACATGCTGACATCTATTGTCTTTAACACATTCTGTAAAAAGTTAGAGAAGCAGATTCACGGACACATGTGTATAACTATGTTGAAAAAAATAGTTTTGCAATATATTTGTATTGTGCAGCTAGGCAACCAGAAAGCAGTAACACACAGGAAGTGTGTGGCTATGTGCTTCCAACCAAATTACCAGAATTATAAATCTCTTATTTTCCTTATGCGAATTCCCTCTGTGCCAAAGAATAATACATAAAAGAACTAAAGCCTTTCGAGCAGAGAGGGCTCACTTTTGACTGGCTTCTCCCCTACAGTCCTTTTATTGCATTTCCCCAGTCTTTCCCACAGAGTATAAGGAGTGGGAAGGACTTTGGAAGAAAAGAAAGCAGTGAATTGTAAGCTATTAAAATTTTCAAATATATATATATGTACTTCAAGGGAGTGAGGAAGAATAACAGGAAATGAGGAGTCGAGCTTTGCTTCATTGTGGGCTGACTATATGAACTATGCTTCATTTTTAAAAAAAATTTAGTAAATAGACCAGCTTTGAAGAAAACTATTTCAATAAAATAGCTATGATTATATTGTAACTCAAATCCAACGATCCATAATAAATATTGTTTGTATTATTACTATAATCCCACAATATCCTCCTGATTTTTTATAATCCATAGCATTGAATAGCCCATGACTTATATTGCCCTTTGGAAACCTTTTCAAAGCCTGAACTAAACAATCACCTTTATGAATCTGAGCGGAGAGACTCCCATTACTGAACATCACCCAGGCATTTTAACCAATGGAGTCTTATAAATGTTCTCAACAGAAATGGCTGTATCTTGGTACTCAGTTGCTTATAGTTAAAAAATATTTCTACACTGGTGTCAAGAAAGGAGTAAAAATAAATCGAAGATGGGAGTGAAGAAATGGTAGTGATTAGGGGAGAAACAGAACGCAATGGGCTTCTGTTTGAGTTGCAGAAAGTACAAGTATTGTGGAAGGGCACTGATCGAGAGCCCAAGGATCTCAGAGATGCTTGACACTGAGGAGTCTGTTAGAACATGGTTATCATACAGTATGGGGGTGGGAGGGTGGGGGTAGGGGATTCTGTAGGAGCTGGGAGTCATAATTTTATCTGTGCCAGGGCCAGTGTACCCCAATAATCCAAACTTCTCTATGTCACCTTTTAGTTCTTGGGATGCTTGCTGCTCTGATGCTAGACAGTCTAAGAAAGAATATTTCAAAAGTTTTTACCCACAATTCCTTTCACCTTGTATCCCAGGGTTTATTTTAACTTCAAATCTGATATAGTAGGATTTTGTTTGTTTGTTTTATATAAAAAAAAGATGGTCAAGAAATAAAGATATTTAAGTCAAAACTCCGCAAAATGATTAAAGATTTTTTGAAAATCCATTAATTGACCCTTCATGCTTATATATTACACATCTATCCAGTAAGCCAAATATAGTGTCCTAGTCACTGTTCTACTGTTGTGAAGAGACACCATGATCAAGGAAACTCTTGTAAAAGAAAATATTAATTATGGGCTTGCTTACAGTTTCAAGGTTCAGTCCATTGTCATCAAGATGGGGAGGATGGTGGCACATAGGCAGACATGGTGCTGAAGAGAGTCCTACATTCTGATCCATAGATAGAGGGCAGGGAGAAAGAAGGATGGGAGAGAGAGAGAGAGAGAGAGAGAGAGAGAGAGAGAGAGAGAGAGAGAGACTTTGAAAACCTCAAAACCTACCACCCCCAGTGACATACTTTCTCCAGTAATGCCACACCTCCTAAGCCTTCTAATCCTTTCAAAGAGTTTCACTTCCTGGTGAGTAAGAATTCAAATATTTGAGCCTATGGGCTATTTTTATTCAAACCACTAAACAGAGATCAAAACTATTTTTAAAAATTCCATTTGTTCTGAACATGCAGACTCTCCCATTATTTCTTAAACAATGTGCTGTACCAACCATTTACCTAAGCAATGTATGGACTTATGGCAGGATGATGTATAGTCTATAGGCAAAGACTATGGCATACACACACATACACACACTCATGCATGCATGCATACACATATACATTGACATATTGGCTACATTGCTTATAAGGATCCCAATGTTGCCCTTCATCAACACTAGATATATATTTGTGTTTGTTTTTTGACAGTAGCCATCTAATTAAATGTGGGAGAGCACCTAATTGTAGTTTTAATCTTCATTTCTCTAACTCATATAATTCATCTTTGAAAAGAATGTGCTTTATTCTATTCTGCAGAGACATATCAGTGAAAGTGAGATTCAATGCAGGGCTAGTTTAACATACGAAAAACTGTAAATGTTATCCATCATATAAACAAACTAAAGGAACAAAATCACATGTTCATATCCTTAGATGCGGAAAAAGCCTTTGACAAAAATCCAACACTCCTTTATGATTAAAGCCCTGGAGAGATCAGGAATACAGGGACAATACCTAAATATAATTAAGGTGATTTACAAGAAGCCGACAGCCAGTATCAAACTTAATGGAGAAAAACTCAAAGCAATCCCACTAAACTCAGGAACTAGACAAGGATGTCCTCTCTCCCCTTATCTATTCAATATAGTTCTCGAAGTTTTAGCTAAAGCAATAAGGGAACGAAAAGAGATTAAGTGCATAAAAATTGGAAAAGGAGAAGTGAAGCTATCTCTATTTGCAGATGATATGATTGTAATCATAAGTGACCCACAAAATTCTTCCAAGGAACTGCTACAGCTGATAAACACCTTCAGCAATGTAGCAGGATACAAGATAAACTCAAAGAAATCAGTAGCCCTTCTATACACTAAAGATAGAAGAGCTGAAAAAGAAATAAGGGAAACATTACCCTTCATAATAGCTGCAAATAGTATTAAATACCTTGGAGTAACTATA
>PVIH01010250.1:0-76786 GCA_004025045.1 Sigmodon hispidus | reverse complement strand
GGTATAGTATTCTAGTTTGGCATCCATGCTGTTTTAGCATCTGTATAACTTCTGACCAAGCCCTTCTAGCTTTCATCATTTCCATTGAATAGTCAGGCGTTATTCTGATGGGTCTGCCTTTATATGTGAGTTGGCCCTTTTCTTTTGCAGCTCTTAAAATTTTTTCTTTGTTCTGTATGTTTTGTGTCTTGATTATAATTGGTGCGCTGAATTTTTTTTTTGGATCATATCTATTTGGTGTTCTGTAAGCTTCTTGTATCTTTATAGGCTTTTCCTTCTTCAGGTTAGGAAAGTTTTCTTCTATGATTTTATTGAAAACATTATCTGTGCCTTTGAGCTGGTATTCTTCTCCTTCTTCTATTCCTATTATTCTCAAATTAGGTCTTTTCATGGTGTCCCAGATTTCCTGATCATTTTGAGTTATGGCTTTTTTAGTTTTACTATTTTCTTTGACTGATATATCTATTTGAGCTACTAAGTCTTCCACTTCAGAGATTCTATCTTCCATCTCTTGAACTCTGTTTGTTATGCTTGTATCTGTAGTTCCAGCTTTCTTCTTCAGGTTTTCTATTTCCATTTTTGCCTCATTTTGTGCCTTTTTTATTGCTTCTATTTCAGCTTTTATTTCAGGTTTTATTTCCTGGCATGTTTCTTTCATAGATTTGTTCATCTCTTCCAATTTTTTGTTTGTATTTTCTTCTATTTCTTTAAGGCTTTTTTTCATATCTTCCTTGAGAGCTTCGATGATCATCAAAAAGGAATTTTTGGTGTTGCTTCCTTCTGTTTCCTCTTCATTGCTCAGTTCAGGTCTTGTATTTGTAAGATTTCCACTCTCTTCTGGAGTTACCATGTTGTCCTTTGTAGTATTATGTAATTTTTTGCACTGACGTTTGCCCATGGCTTCAGTGGTTCAAGATTAGATGGGTCCTGGTTAATTGTGGCACTCGGGTTTGTGTGCCTCCTGTCACCTTTCTGGTCAGTGTCTGATTCTGTCTTTCAGAGAGCCCTGCAGTTGTTGGCTTGCTCAGTTCGAGGTCGTGGTGGGAGCCGTGCAAATTCCCTCAGCAGGAGCTGTGGATATGGTCAGGGGCAGAGTTTACCTGCCCCTGCTCTGCAGTGCGCTGGGATTCTGCAGACAGCACTCGGTCCCGGGAGTGGAACCGGAAGCAATGGGAGCTCAACTCTCCCTCCCAGGCTGGGATATAGGTGCTGAGGCCTTTTGCCCCCTCCTCATCTCACCTCTGGATATTACATTTTGTAATGAATCAGTTTATACAAATAGCTAAAGTTTAATAATTTACTGAAGACAAAGGATGCAAACAAATATTCCTGTGAAACTGAGTAGAACTAAGGAATTCATAAACTTTATTAATCAAATATACTTTATTTATCAAACATATGTTGTTACTTAACTAAATTACCTAGAACTATGGTGTTGGACAGTTAGCAATGACACAAGTAGTTAGACATTAATCTTAAATTAGATTTTGCTAATTTGAGTAGACTGTTATATTCTTAAACTTTTAGCATCACATAAAAATTCATAACAAAAATATCTTAGAGATTTGTTATTTCTTCCTTTGTCAAAACAAAACAAAAAATTAAAACAAAACAACCAACCAACAAACAAACACAAAACCCAATAAACTAAAGGCCAGTAGGAATGAGAAGTTTTACAATTTTCTGTAGTGGGATTATGCTGGTAATGTTGTAAATATTTGTCCTGCCTTTAGGTTTAATAAAAGCTGATTGGCCAAAGACAGACAGGAAGTGTGGGCAGAGCTACCATGCTAAGAAAACTTGGGAACATCTCAGAGCAGAGACAGAGGTCAGGTATTGCCTCCAGAGAGACAAGGCAGATGTCAGGAGACAACAGAGAGAAAAGAAGCTCAAATGCTCTGTATAAATGTATCAAGATGCATGGACAAGATGGATTGAGTTTAGAAGAAGGAGTTATCAAGTTATATGGCTGAGGCCCTAGGTTCAATCAACATAAAAATAATATAAGCCTTTGTGTTGTTATTTGAGACTAAGTAGGGCTGAGAGTAGTTCTGAACCTTGGGCAAGGCTGGAAATAGCAGGCTAGAAACCTAATACAAGAAATAACTGACCAACCTTGCTATATACACCCACATAAAGTTTGAGAAAGATTAAAAACAGTTCTACAGCACAGAATCAGAGCCCAAACCAGCTTCCAGGAATTGTGTCTCTCACATGAACTGTTGCACAGAGATGCCCTGGTGAGGCATATGGACTTTGGCTACAAAATACTGGGCTTTTGGAGTACAGCTGAGCTGCACCAAGGCCAGTTATTGAAGTCTCAAAGAAGACTCAGTATAAGAAACAAGCTGCATATAGTGAATTTAAGGTTTCTGTTTATAAGGCCAAAAAGAAACAGAGTCAAAAACTGATTCTTAGTAGTGGCAGCATTTTCTTGGATCAGCACTGTTTGCTGGATTCAAGCAGAGGTGTGGTTTCTTAACTGAAGTCTCCTGATTCAGCCTTAGAGGCATGTGAGTCTTTTAACAGGCTTTGCTGCCAAATACTTAAATATAGTTAATGAGCAGACAGCAGTGCTTTACTTGGTGATTATATGAACCCTAAAATCCCCCAGAGTGGTAATTGTAGGTCTGACCAATACCTCAGCTAAAAAGCTAAGATTCAGCTAGACTAGGAGCTGGGTGGAGCCAGGCAGCCTTCCTAGTGACACTTTTAATTCTTAGCCACACCTTGGACAGAAACAGAAAGAAATAGAGGAAACTAAGTAGAGTCAGTCATCCTAGCCAAGCATATGTGTGATGAAAAAAAAATGAAATATACAGTAAAGACAGATTTCAAACAATAAACTCTAATTGGTTTAGAGTGTGCTTAAAAATACATGTAGATTTGAGAGGGAAAAAAAATAAAGGATAAAGTCCTTAAAAAAGAAATATAATTAAAAAAATAATAAGTAACTTAAAGATGGAAAATAAAAGGAACATCTGAATACTATATGTTATTGTCTTGTCTTTTAATTTTTGAATATAAAGAAATTAGTAAAACTGATAAAAGCCATTTGAATAAAAGTGCTGTTGTATTAATCCAATCTATATATTTGGTATATAGGTTGACATAAAAATTCATATTCAAAGATTGCTCCTTTGGGAGAAGAGGTTTGCTATTTCTACAGAAAGCTAAAAGCTGTAGATTTATTTCCAGTTAAAGAAAATAAAGTATAATAAAGGAAGACCTTCTAAAAAGTCTCCAGTAGAAATGGATGGCCCAGATAATTCAGAATTTCAGAGCACTTCTGTTGCAGTTTCTTCTGAATTCTGCATTTAAAACAACTTCAAGAAAACTGGCTGAGATGACCAGTCTTACAGACTACTCCACCAAAGACTTGCTTATAATCCTAATTTTTTTTTTTTTTTGGATCCTCATGGGATTGCCAACATCCCCATTCAGTAGGAAGTAGCCCTACAGGACTATGCCCACATTCCCAGAAAATGGATTATGGATGTTTGTGTTTGATTACAATGTTGGTAATGGGAGAATAAGGATATTAGTTTTGGGGTTCTTTGTGTTTTAAAAAAATTAAAAGGGGAAATGTAGTGGGATTATATGTTACATTTTATATAATTGTCCCACCTCCAAGTTTAATAAAAAAGCAGATTGGTTGAAGGCAGACAGAAGGTGTAGGCAGAGCTACCAGACTGGGAAAATCTCAGAGCAGAGCAGACAGCAAGCCAGATGCCACAGAGTCACTGGAGCTTCCAGCAGATGCAAAGGAAAGAAACTAAAATGGTGCTCTGAGAAAAGGTATTAAAACACATGGCTGAACAAGATGGGTTGAGTTTAGATGAAGAAGTTAGCAAGGTATATGCTGAGCCCTAGGCCAATCAGCATAAAATTAATGTATGTGTGTTTCTGTGGATCTGTCGGACAACCAGACTGCCAGTCAAACCTCTGGTCCAGGGCCAGCAAGTCTGGGCCAGAAACCTGATACAACAATTTTCCTTCAGGACATGCAAGGTAGGTATCTTAAAATGGTGACATCACATAGCTAGTACACTTTAATCTTAGTAAAGAAGGCTGCCAGTCATGTGGCTTTTCACATCTTGATGAGGTCATTAAGAAAAGATGAAGGAGAGCCACATGGTTTCCATTTAAATTATGTTTTCCTAGTAGATATGTTTTTAAAACAACAGTTGAATTTAAGTTACATACAGTATATTATAAACAAAAATTGTATAAAATACATGCCCATGTATAGATTTTAACTATAGGTCTTTTGGTATAAGTTTTAAGACAGATTTTGTTATAGATTTTACATTATTAACTACAGACAATGAATTTACAAATCAATCCGGAGATAAAGACTAATTACACAATAGTCTTAAATTGTTTCTTGAGAGTAGAGCACAGAGAAATCTATAGATAAAAGTAAAGTAAGATTGGAAAGACCTAGAGAGAAAAAAGAATCCAGGATCATTTATTTATGCTGGCAGAAGGTGTATAATCTTTAAAAATTTGCAACATGATTATGCCATCTATGGCTATCAAGCTCTAAGTAATCATACTATAATAATATTTAATTTAAAAATTATTATCACTTTTGTTTTATATGTTCTAGCATTTCACAGATGACAAATAAGTGCAAAATGTCTCTGTTCCATTGTATCTGGGCTTTAAAATGTTATTGCGATTCCTATTGGTTTCACTCCTTCTCAACTTACATGTATGTTGGAGGCTTCTGCCAAATGTGAGGTAGCTATTTCCACCTTGTGATTTCTCCAGGAAACATCTCCTTATGTGCTCTCTAAACTAATTAGCATGGTGGCTAAAAACAAAAGTGGCTACCTACATGTTGTATCAGAAAGAAACATTAGCACTTATAACCTAGCCACAAAAGGGCTCATTGATCCCTCTTACCCTGAGGTTTTGGTGAAGTTTATTACAACTCCTACAAAAATTGAAGAAGAGAAGAAAAAAAATCATGTTCTTCAAAATAATCTGCAAAATGCTCAGAGGAGAAAAGAGACTGCAAAATTTTCTGTACCGTGTTTTGAAAAATACACTCGGTTCCGATCAGGTTCTGGTTCCAGGACAAGGTGCTGTCTGTGGAGTGTGTCCCCATACACTCTTTAGCAGACAGAGATAAACTTTCACTGTCAGGATCCCCACCCCCAGCTGCTGGTAAGGGAATTTGCACAGCCACCGCCTCCAACAGATCAAACAGAAAATGACTGTGGACTCTGAAAGACAGACTCAAACTCCGCCCAAAGGTGAGGTGGGTTCAGCAGGCCCCAGCATCTGAATCCCTGCCAGGGAAAATTGTGTTCTGATCAGCTTCCGGTTCTGGGACCAGGTGCTGTCTGGAGTGTGTCCCCACAGACTCTGTACCAAACAGAGATAAACTTTGGCTGTTAGGGTCCCCCAGCTGCTGCTAAGGGAACTCGCACACCCATCCCACCTCCAACGCTCAAACAGAGAAGGACTGAAAACTTGAATTCAGTCCCCTGCCCAGAGCAGAGTTGGAGATTGAGCAGACATTTTGTTCAGAGGTGACAGGAAACACACAAGCCCGCATGTCACAACTGACCAGGAGCTACCTAATCATGAACCACTGAAGCCATGGGCAGATACCAGTGCAAAAATATATATAATAATATAAAGAACAACAAGGTAACTCCAGAAGAAAGTGGCAGTCCTACAACCACAAGACATGAATTGAGCAATGAAGAGGAAACAGAAGGAAGCAACACCAAAAAGTCCTTTTAGATGACCATCAAAGCTCTCAAAGAAGAGATGAAAAATTGCCTTAAAGAAATGGAAGAAAAGACAGACAAAAAAATTGGAAGAGATGAGCAAATCTATGAAACAAAACCAAGAATAGTAAACCAAAAAATGAAAGAAACATGCCAGGAACTAAAAAATGAATTAGAAGCAATAAAAAAGACACAAAATGAGGCAAAGATGGAAATAGAAAACCTGAAGAAAAAAGCTGGAACCACAGATACAAGCATAACCAACAAAGTTCAAGAGATGGAAGATAGAATCTCTGAAGTGGAAGACTCAGTAGCTCAAATAGATATATCAGTCAAAGAAAATACTAAAACCATAAAAGCCATACCTCAAAATGTTCAGGAAATCTGGGACACCATGAAAAGACCTAATTTGAGAATAATAGGAATAGAAGAAGGAGAAGAATACCAGCTCAAAGGCACAGATAATGTTTTCAATAAAATCATAGAACAATACTTCCCTAACCTGAAGAAGGAAATGCCTATAAAGATACAAGAAGCTTACAGAACACCAAATAGGTACCACCCCCCAAAAAAGTCAGTGTGCCACATTATAATCAAGCCACAAAGCATACAGAACAAAAAAAAAAATTTAAGAGCTGCAAAAGAAAAGGGCCAACTTACATATAAAGGCAGACCCATCAGAATAACACCTGACTATTCAATGGAAACAATGAAAGCTAGAAGAGCTTGGTCAGAAGTTATACAGATGCTAAAAGAGCATGGCTGCAAAGCTAGAATACTATATCCTACAAAATTATCAATCACCATAGATGGAGTAAACAAGATAATTATGAGAACGTCAGACTGAAACAATATCTATCTACCAATCCAGCACTACAGAGAGGATTAGAGGGAAAACTCCAACCTAAGGATCCCAGATACACCCATGAAAACACAAACAATCAATAATCCCACAGAAGAATACTCCAGAGAAAGGAAATAAAAACAAGTTACCACCAAAAATGGCAGGAAATATCAGTCAGTGGTCACTAATATCCCTTAATAACAATGGACTCAACTCTCCTATAAAATGTCACACACTAACAAGATGGATACAACAGCAGAAGTCATCCTTCTGTTGCCTACAAGAAACACACCTCAACCGCAGAGACAGACACAGGCTTAGAGTAAAGGGTTGGGAAAAGATTTTCCAGTCAAATGGTCCTAAGAAACAAGCTGGGATTGCCATCCTAATATCTATCAAAGTAGACTTTAAGCTAAAAGCAATTAAAAGAGTCCAAGATGGTCATTACTTATTCATCACAGGAAAAATTGGTCAAGAGGAGATTTCAATCCTGAATATTTATGCCCCTAATATAAGGGCACCTATCTATGTAAATGAAACACTGCTAAAACTCGAATCTCACATCAATTTTTATACCATAATAGTGGGAAACTTCAATACCCCACTTACAACCCTGGATAGGTCAACCAGACAGAGACTCAACAAAGAAATAAGGAGTCTAAAAGAGGTTATGATGTAAATGGATTTAAAAGATATCTACAGAAGCTTCCACCCAAATGCAAAGGAATATACATATTTCTCAGCTCCTCATGGAACTTTCTCCAAAATTGACCACATACCTGATCATAAAGCAAATATCAGCAGATACAAAAAAATGAAAATAATCACTTGTAACGTATCGAATCACCAGGGCCTAAAGTTACAGTTCAACAACATCAAAAATAAAAGAAAGCCTACCAACTCATGGAAACTAAACATCACTCAGCTGAACCATCTTTGTGTCAAGGAAGAAATTAAGAAAGAAATCAAAGTCTTCCTGGAATTTAATGAAAATTAATCCACAACATATCCAAACTTGTGGGGCACAATGAAAGCTGTCTTAAGAGGAAAATTCATAACACTAGATGCCTATATGAAAAACTTAGAGAAATCCCACACTAGAGACCTAACAGTTCAGCAAAAAAACCTTAGAACAATTAGAAGCAAACTCACCCAGAAGGAGTAGATGGCAGGAAGTAATCAAACTTAGAGCTGAAACCAATACAATTGAAACAAAAAGAACAATAGAAAGAATCAATGAATCTATGAGTTGGTTCTTTGAGAAAGTCAACAATATAGATAAGGCCCTAGCCAAACTAATCAAAAAACACAGAGAGAGTGTTCAAATAAACAAAATCAGAAATGAAAAGAGGGACATAACAAAAGACCCCCAAGAAATCCAGAGAATTATCAGATCATATTTTGAAAATCTGTATTCCACAAAAATGGAAAACCTAGAAGAAATGGACAGCTTTCTGGACAGGTACCATCTACCAAAATTAAATGAAGATCAGATTAATTACCTAAACAGGCCTATAACCCTTAAGGAAATTGCAGCTGTCATTAACAGCCTCCCCAAATGAAAGCTCTGATCCTGATGGTTTCAGTTTCGAATTCTACCAGACATTCAAAGAAGAATTAGTACAGTTACTCCTCAAAATATTTCACACAGTAGAAACAGAAGGAATTATGCCAAATTCCTTTTATGAGGCCACAATTAGCCTAATACTCAAGCCACTTAAAGACACAACCAAGAAGGAGAATTACATACCAATTTCCCTCATGAATATTGATGTGAAAATTCTCAACAAAATTTTGGCAAACCGTATACAACAATGTATAAAAAATGTCATCCACCAAGACAAAGTAGGCTTCATCCCAGAAATGTAGGGCTGGTATAACATACGAAAAACCATAAACGTTATCCATCATATAAACAAACTAAAGGAACAAAACCACATGATCATATACTTAGATGCTGAAAAAACCTTTGACAAAATCCAACATTCCTTTATGATTAAAGCCCTGGAGAGATCAGGAATACAGGGAGAATATCTAAATATAATAAAGGTGATTTTTAAGAAGGTGACAGCTAGTATCAAACGTAATAGGGAAAAACTCAAAGCAATCCCACTAAAATCAGGAACTAGACAAGGATATCCTCTATTCCCTTATCTATTCAATATAGTTCTCGAAGTTTTAGCTAAGAGAACAAGAGAACAAAAAGAGATTAAGGAGATACAAAATGGAGAAGAAGAAATGAAGCTATCTTTATTTGCAGATGATATAATTGTATACATAAGTGACCCACAAAATTCTTCCAAGGAACTGCTACAGCTGATAAACACCTTCAGAAATGTAAGAGGATACAGGATTAACTCAAAGAAATAGAAATAGTCCTTCTATTACACTAAAGATAGAAGAGCTGAAAATGGAAAGCTCTCTAATGTTCATGCATAGGTAGGATCAACATAGTAAAAATGGCAATTCTACCAAAGGCAATCTACAGATTCAATGCACTGCCCAAAAGAACCTCAGGAGGCATCATTATCCCTGACTTCAAGTTATACTATAGAGCTACAGTAATAAAAGCAGCCTGGTACTGGCATAAAAACAGTCTTGTGGATCAATGGAATAGAATTGATGATCCAGATATTAACCCAAAAACCTATGAACACCTGATCTTTGACAAAGAGGCCTAAAATATTCAATGGAGAAAAGATAGTATCTTTAACATATGGTGTTGGCATAGCTGGATGGAAGTGTGTAGAAAAATGAAAATAGATCTGAGCCTGTCACCCTGCACAAAACTCAAATTCAAGTGGATCAAAGACCTCAACATAAAACCAGTCACTTTAAACTTGATAGAAAAGAAAGTGGGAAATACACTTCTACGAATTGGCACAGGTGACCACTTCCTAAATATAATACCAGTGGCACAGACACTAAGACCAACAATCAGTAAGTGGGATCTCCTGAAGCTAAGAAGCTTATGTAAAGCCAAGGACACTGTCAATAGGACAAAACAGCAGCCTACAGAATGGGAGAAGATTTTCACCAACCCTACAAGTGATAGAGGACTGATCTCTAAGATATATAAAAAACTCAAGAATCTAGAGCCTAAATCCTCGAATCACCCAATCAAAAAATGGGATTCAGATCTAAAAAGGGCATTCTCTGCAGAAGAATTATGAGTGGCTGAAAGACACCTGAAAAAGTGCTCTTCATCTTTAGCCATCAGAGAAATGCAAATCAAAACAACTTTGAGATACCACCTGACACTTGTTAGATTGGCTAAGATAAAAGACACAGATGACAGCCTATGTTGGAGAGGATGTGGAGCCAGGGGAACACTCCTCCATTGTTGGTGGGAGTGTAAGCTTGTTCAGCCATTTGGAATGCAGTATGGTGGTTTCTCAGAAAATTGAGAATCAATCTCCCCAAGGACCCAGCAATACCACTTCTGAGTTTATATCCTAAAGATGCACAGTCTCACTCCCAGGGCATTAGCTCAACTATGTTCATAGCAGCATTATTTGTAATAGCAAGAACCTGGAAACAACCTAGATGTCCCTCAACTGAAGAATGGATTAACAAACTGTGGTACATCTACACAATGGAATACTACTCAGCAGTAAGAAAAAATGATATCCTAAAATTCGCAGGCAAATGGATCGATTTGGAGAATATCCTCCTGAGCGAACTATCACAATCTCAGAAAGATAAGCAGGGGATGTACTCACTCATTAGTGGACTCTAAACAAACAAACAAACAAGAAAAAAGCAAAACATGTCCAAGCTGCAAAACACAACCACTGAACAGCTTGGGTTCAGAAACACCCTGGAGTGACTCCTTGCATCCCACTCCCCCTAGTGGAACACCTGACTCACTCTTGAGGGAGCTGGGAGAAAACTGGATCTGCCAGGAGTGGAGAATGAACTAAGCAATACTGGGACAGTGGGAACATGGGACTGCCTGCTGCTGCCCAGGGAAAGGGATGGAGAGTTGTGGAGAAGAAAGAATGACCTGATGTGGTGGGAGGGGGTGGGGACCTTGAATAAGTATATACAAGAATAGTAAGTGTGACTTCTTTGTTAATAATAATAAAAAGAATGACAAAAAAAGAGAAAATACACTCTAACAGACTGCTTTCTATTTGCTGTTTTAAAATAAATTATGTATGACATTTTAACAAGGCTTTACCCATGCAGCTTATGTTCTGTTTTTCAACTTATTTTACTTTACACAGGAGTTCATGGATGACAATGAATTACCTTACAAATTGAGAAGGAGAAAGAAAATGGCACTTCTTCCTTTTCTTCTTTAAAATATCAGCAAAAAAAGAAAACAAACAAACAAAAAAAGCATCTAGGGACAAGGAATCTGTTCCTAGAAGGACTATATTTACTGTTCCAGTCCTTCTTATCCTATCTTGGTCTCATTCTTCTAGACCAAGAAGGATACTCAGAAACTGCAAATAGTTATGAACTCACCTACCTAAGTAATATCGGTAAATAAAAAACAAAATAAAAATGTGTTTATGTGGATTTGCAATATTTTAGTCATCTATAATATTGTCTACTGTTTTCAAAAAATTTATATGACTGAAATTAATAATTTGCCTAATATAGAGATTCATCATATCTCTCAATTTCTTTCTACCTTGGAATTGATAATTTTAGAATTACACTTTATATGTATAGATTACTACATAGAATGTCTTTTGATAAATATATATTAAGAATTTTTGTTTTTGTTGTGCTTTGTTTTTTGTTTTGATTTGTTTTTCAACCAGAAACTTCTAAAAGAAATGCCATACTAGATTGTTGATCATCATCTTCATAGGACAAAAAGACCAGAAATAATTTGCTCATGTTATATCTAAATAACAAAGAGAAATTATTCAAGAAAGTAAATTCCTCTTATAGTGCAGAAAAATACTATTGTGTTTAAAATTTCCTCCCCCTTTTTGTTCAAGATGTAATGGCCAAGGATAAATATACCCAAGGTAGCATGTTTACCCTGTGTTCCAGAGAGCTCCCACCCAGAAATAAATAACCCTGAGAAAGTGTAAGCCAGGAATACCATTGCTCATGTATTTTATCCACATTAAAGTCGGAGTTACCTTAGTATATTAATTGATTTCCAACACTTTGGAGTACGGATTCTTGTCCTGTAACTACTAACTGCCTACAAGTTCTACTCTGTATTTTGATACAAAGTGAGTTTTTTCCATATTAAGAAAGAGT
The DNA here is from genome assembly GCA_004025045.1 of Sigmodon hispidus. Classification (NCBI taxonomy): domain Eukaryota; kingdom Metazoa; phylum Chordata; class Mammalia; order Rodentia; family Cricetidae; genus Sigmodon; species Sigmodon hispidus. The sequence goes on along the minus strand of PVIH01010250.1, from coordinate 64,966 downwards.
ACCTTAAGAGAGTGTGGCTGGTCTAAACTGACTAGATTGTGCTCAGACTCCCTCTCCCCTTCAATTCCCCTTACCTGAAGTGTGGCACACTTGGGTCACTAATTAACCATAATCACTATTAGGGCAGCTATTGCTTTAAGACTATTTCTAAGCTCACCAGTTATTTTCAGGTTCTGTGTTCCCCTTCTCCTGCCCACTTGATTGGTTTTAAATTGCAACTGTCGACTCTAGCTTTCTATAGCACTTACTCATGACTGCTCCAGCTTTCAACTTTCTCTTTCCATTCAAACAGCTAAATTGGAAGTGTATAGTGTTTGATTTATATTTAGATGTACTTTTTAAATGAAGAGTTAAAAGTTAAAAGTCTGCACAGCTGCAGGAAACATTATTGAAAGTCCTTTAGAACCATTATGTAGACTATGTGAAATGGTTGCTACAAATGTTCATTATAAAATCCGCCTTTTAGCTGCTAGCATTTCATTTGAATTTTTACCATTTCCCCTTGCTATTGTCCGTATTTAATGGTAATCATTTAGTATCATAAAGCTAGACATGTTTCTTTACACAAGGATAATAATGGCACATATAGAAAAATGTTTTGCAAGGAATGGAGTTTTAAAATGTGGAAGTGTGAGGGTGGAATGCATTCAAATTAGTTTGCAGCAATACTGGAGTAAGCAGACTTAAACAACAAATACTTTTTATCATTTGCAGGAATTGATAGTCTGTACATACCATGAGTTTTATTCTTGACCACTACAGTTTGTGAGGAACAACATCATGGAGCCAAATTTTTTCCTCAGTCAGTTCTGTCATCTTCAACATCTGCTTCATCCTGGGCTGACTATTCCTGGTAGAAAAAAGATGGCAAGCATTTGCAAATTTGCTAGCAAGACTCATTGTTCACTTTGTGCTCAGCAGTAAAGTAGAAATTTTCTTGTGAATGCAGAAGAGCTGAAAGAAGAGAAGGGTTAGGGAAGAGAGAAATAGAAAATACTTAGAGGATGGTGAAGATATAAAAGAATTGGACCCAAAAGAAAAATGAGGATAGAAGAAAAAAAAAAAAGACCTTCTCCAGAAACTGCAAATGAAGTTTCCCTGTGATCTTCTTGTAGTTTGGATAGCTTTAGGGGATTCCTGAACTTCTGGAATGTGTCTAACATTCTTTTGGAAAGAAACAAGGAAATAGATACTTTACCTGTGTCTGCTCTCTGCATGAAGAGGTAGAAGTCATAAAGTAAAAAATGGCTACATAAAGATGGACCTGACCTCTCTTTTGAATGTCCAGCTCATATTTCATTCATTCTAGCTCAATGGAAATATTTAAAATAAATCATAGAATTATATATTAAAGTGAGTGTATCTTAAGTCATTTCAACAAGCTTTCTCATTGTCCCTGTCTCTTTTATTTGAAACCCTTGAACAAATATCTATAATTTATATTCTTTACTTGAAGAGAATGAAAATGTTTCCCTTTTCTCTGGAAGACTTGAATCTATTTTATTATAATATTTTCCATTTACATTATAAGAAATATAATTAAGTATCATCATAAGTGTATTTATCCATTAACACACTCTTTGCAAATAGGCAAGAGAATATAATAAATGAGTGCCTTGGTATGTATAAAACTGAGGCAGAGTTTTGATCCCCAAGCTGTTGATGGGACAATCAAAGAGATGAAATTCGTGTATAAATAACTCCAGTTCAAGTTAGAAAATGAATCTATTAAAATACAGGCCGAGAGTAATGTGAATTGCATCTCTTTCACTGGAAGATTATCTCTTATTTGAATTTTTCAAAGTAAATCTCAATTTTCAGTTCTCGGGGAAATTATTAGCCACACTTCTTACTTTATCATCATCAGCAGCTCTGCTTATTCTTATCTTATGCCAGTTTTACCTGCTTAGGAATCACAATAGAAGGACTTTTCCTACAAAGCATTTAATTACTTCTTTGCCTCTAGGGATGTTATAAGCCAAGATATTAAGCTAAGGTGGTACTGTGTGCTCAGCCTGTAAACAGTTCCCCATCCCTACTCTTGCTCTCATCTCCAAAGTAAACAATGCCCTACACTAACATGGCCATGGAATCCAGTCCCTAGTTTAGGATTTAGCTGCTGATATATAGTTTTTAATCCCTAGATGTCCTCAATAACTAAAAGTTCAGAGTAAGGAACTAAAACTTTTGAATAAAATTATTCATAAGTTGTAGTTCTGTATGCTGCTTTAAACTAGTGTAGGTAATTAAAATGAATACCTACAGAAAAATCCTCATGCAGAAGTAATGATAACACATATTTTGTCAGCTACTTTGGATTGACAGATACAATTTTGAACATGAGTTTTTTAAGTGGTGAAAAAAATTCACAGAACAAGGACACAGGTTTAATTTGCAATCACCCTTAACTACAGATAGTATGATTGTTTTTGTCATTTATGTCTGAATTTTTTCATGTGTATGATGAAAAGGCTTTTCTATGCTACTTAAAGTACTCCTTTTATGTCTCAATTTTATAAAAAATATTTATTTAAAAATGTTAAAATACAATGACAAATTGCAAATCCAACTCTGGAAAATCATGCTTATGTTATTTTTTTTTTACCCTTACAGGGATTCCCATATATTAATATGGGTAGTTGAAAATTGGCTGCTCATAATTTGGCAATAATGAAATGTTTAACTAGGATAAAATTAACAGTTTTTCAGCCTTTTCAGTGTCACATCCTGGGAATATTGCCTGAACAATGTCATTAGAATTTCAAGTAACCCTTTAAGAAAAGCAATACAATAGCTCATTAAAAAAGATAAAAAAATAAAACACAAACCTAAAATGATTTGTCTAATTAGTTTAAAGGCCATGAATCTCTAACTAGTACATTTTGGATGTAGGGCAAGAAGCCAGGTCTCCCTGTTGTGTTTGTGCTTTCATGTGATTCTCATGGTTAAAAAACAAAAACCTTGTTGAACATTGAATGTGTTCCAATCAACCTTTTAAAAGAAAAGACCATTTTATTTTTCTTAATCATGTGGCTATACATCATGGAAGACAGATATTTCATGAAAGGTTTGGAGGTTGTCGGTCAATGAAATAATATTCAGGCAGGTTTGGACAGTATAGACTAGTCAGTTCCTCCTTTGGCAGACATGATGGAGAGAATTTCTCTTCACTAAGACTCTCAAGGATGCTTTGAAGTGCTCTACTGGGGATAATGGGGAAAAATCTGGCCATAGTTTCCATTTATATAAAGAGAGTTTTTATTTTAAAAGCACTTTCCCATGCATTATGTAAATATTCAGTAATGAATATTTAATCCAGAGGCATCTGAGCCTCATCTATATTTTTATGGGGCATCATTTAAGCAACTTTTAGTCTCCCAGTATCTATGCCCTTTGAAAAACCCCACTTATGACAGCATGTTAAAAACTAGATTTAATAGATGTCCAATATCAGTTCATCATGAATATAAATACAACACTTCAATCTGAAATGCAACTCATTACAGACAGTTTTGTTTTTATGGAGTCAGTGGGCAGCCATTGCTGGGACAATGGAAGTGTGGCTCTGCAGGACATGTAGAGCAACTTACTCTGTGGGGCTAAAATTGCTCAAGATTAAAATTAAAACAATAAACTTCAGCTCCTGAGTGTCTTCATTACTAAAGCATTGGGTCATTTACTTTAACAATGCCAACTTACTCTCAATTTCGCATTCCCTTTAATTAGTTAAGGAAGTAATATGCAAGAGCACACCTCATGGTGTCCCATTACCTTAGAGAGACACTTTTTCTGTTTCTAAAAATAACATGTCTCAGCTCCTAAGCTCTTTGTAGAAGGAAAGGATCCGAGTAGAAATATGCCATGAAAAACCAGGCTATGACCTTCTAGAAAAAGGAATGCATATGATAACAATAAAATGATAAAATGTAAATGGTATATATATATATGATACTGCAGAAACAAAAAATTCATAGGTAGGCTCAAATAATAACCCAGAAAAAAACATGTGTAAATATTAACCACAGTGATTGGAAGCTAAAGACTAATGCTCAATTATTTCACCTAAGACACAATGAATTTTGTATAAGTTCCCAAGTAGTAACTACAGTCTTACTTGTTTCAATTGTTTAGTTATTGCAATTCAATCTATGGCTTTCCCTGAAATTAACAAAAATAGTAAATAATCATTCTGGTAAACTGTCAGATTTGTTTATCTTTTGGATTTAATGATTTACCAGGTAGAAAACTACAAAGTGTTTTGAAAGTAGTAGAAAGAAAGTCTAACACCTATAAAATCTGTTTACCCAAATCTTGGCACCACCTTGAAAACTGGCAGTCATTATACACAACTGAAACGTAATAAACTTAAAGGATTTATCTTCATTAACACAATTTAGAATTTAAATATTATATTGTTAAATAAGACTCATTAGGTGTAATTATGAAACAATATTTTATCTCTTATAATTACCTAGAAGTAGCTTTCATGGTGTCTCTGGGTGATAATACAGATAGGCTTCTAACATTTTGTTTAAACAGTGATAATAAAGAATTCTCTGGTCATACTAAATCAGTAAATGAGCTCTCCTTCATAGAAATTGGGATGTCCATTCTAATTTAGTTTAATCTTTGTCATGTTCCCTCAGTTAGACCCAAGCTGCACAGAAGTATATATATATGATCAGACATAGAGCTTGGTTGGCACCTTTTCTATTGCTTTCTCCTAGATTTGCTAACACAATCTCTTGGTCCCCAGGGTTTTGGAGGGAGAAAAAGGGGATAAAGTAAAAGGAATTGAACATAAACTCTTGTCTTGTGGCTTTGTTTTCTCTAGATAACACATGTCCTTAAAGACATTTTGAAGAGACTGACTCCCACTGCAGCTGCTTTACTTTGTCTCCACTTCGCTGATACATTTGATACATTTGTACGGAAGCGTAGTCTGAAAGCTTTCTGTAGTCCTTTCAAGAACACAGGTCTTAGAGACATTGTAGTCATAGTGATAGCTTGTTGACAAGCATACATCTTCCTTTATTACATCCTAACACCACTCCAATCTGTTGTTCACACTCCCAGTTGTTAACTTAGATTCTGATGTCCCTCTATTGTATAACTGTCCGTAACAAACATTAGGAGACACATATGAAGCTTCTCCAATTATTTTCTTGTAGTTGTATTATTTGTTTGAATGAACAGAAAAAAAAAATCCATCCCTCTCCCTGAAGGCAAGTAAGAGACTAAATATTATGCAATAGCTTGTTATAGGAAAATTACCATTTTAAACTGAATCTAAATGTCTATTTTCTAAAAAAAAAAAAAAAAAAAAAAAAAAAAATCCTATATGATGGTCACTATCAATTGCAAAGTTGACATGATCTAGAATCATCCACAATACATGATTCTAGGCATACTTGTGAGGGATGCTTTTGGTAGGTTGAGATGAAAAAACTTAATTTGAATGTGATTAGTCCCATATCCTGGACTTTGGTTCCAAACAAGATCAAAACCTAAAAGCTCAGAGATCACCAATATTCTTAGTTCTCTGATTTTGTCCTGCTATGTGTGCAGTGGAATCACATGCTTCAGTTTCAGAAGTTTTTCACCAGGATGAATGTATACATAAAGTGAGGCAACATAAATCCTTTTTGCTTGACATTGCTTTTGTTAGGCTATTTTTTTCAAAGAAAGTAAAAACTAACTAAGCAAATGTCATTAAAGTGAATATTTAAGAGACACATGATTGAGTTTTAGCCTCCTACTTTTAGGTTTTTACAGGGTGCACTCATGTGCAATCAACTACTATATTCTCAAGTCTGAATCGAAACTTAGATAAAAATACCATGAATGTGCCACTTTAGATGCTTTCTTGTCGTTGCATACTTAATGAAATATGGAGCAGTTATCTAAAAATGATATAAATTTATTTTTTTCTAGCATATTGGGTGGGAGAGATACAATATTTGCACATAGGCTTTAATTAATCATTTCAATATCTGCATTTTGTTATATAGACCAGCTGTGCTATTTATTAATTAAATCATTATTCTACCTTCTGAATTAATGACATTGAGGTACTTTCTTCTAATCAATAACCCAATCTCTAAGGAAAAAATATGTACTATAAATTGTGGTAAACTTTTAAAGAAAAATTTAACTTGTTTCTAAGTGTTTTTTTACTCTATGGGTAAACCTTCATACTAATATCTATAATGCCAAGTGTGGTTTATATTCTCATCAGCAGTGGATTAAAACTGTCCTTTTACCTATATCCTAGAAAGTATTTGTTATATTATTCTGAGTGATGCCATTTCATTTCAGTAGTCCATTTATTCATTATGACATTTAATTATTTGAATTCTTTATACATTCCAGATAATAACTCTATATCTTGTATGCAGGCTGATTCTTCACCCATTTGTTTATTTTTGCAAAATCATTTAAATTTCATGCAGTTTTACTTTTCACAATTTGAGATTGTCTATGAAAGAATTTGAGTTCTTTTCAAAAAAGTTCTTTCTTACATCTATACTTTGAAATATCCTTTTATTTATACCTGCAATATTCTAAAAGTTGTGAATATACTTAAATTCTTTTTTTCTGCTTTAAATTGGTGTTTGTAAGAGGTTAATATCAATGATCTAGTCTGATGTTATTAGTCATATACCCAGTGTCTTCCATATTCCCAGCACTGCATGTTGAAAAAGGATTGTTTCTCCAGTGGGTTTTTGCATTTTTATCAGATAGCAGTAGTTATATGGTTTTTATTCCAGGTACTTTATATCTGTACTATTGATTTACATGCCTGTTTTGTGCCAGCATCAAGCTACTATTTATTGATGTGGGATGTCTTTCTGTACACTGTGAATAACCATTGAATAATAAAGGAACTGGTTTGGTCTATGGCAAGACAGCTTAAAGGCAGGCAGGAAATTCATGCATAGATAAAGGGAAAAGAGGGCAGAGTCACTCAGAGACACTGTGAGCTGCTTCTCAAGACAGCAAGATGTAATGGAACACAGGTAAAGTCACTAGCCACATGGCAAAACAGATTCATAGAAATGAGTTCAGTTAAGATGCAAGAGCTAGCATGTAAGAAGCCTCAGTCATATGCCAAACAGTTTTTTTGGGGGCTAAGTGGCTTTGGGGCTTTGGGACTTCAGGTCCAGACCTCGGGGCTAGATTGGACAGAAACTCTCACTACAAATGGCATCCAATGTCAATGAGATGCCAGGCAGACAAGAAGGAAAGAAGATAAAACTGCTGCTCTGAGAAAAAGTACTAAGCTACTTGGCTAATCATGAATTAGTTTAAGAATAAGAGATAGCAAGTAATATGCCGGAGCCATAGGTCAAACAGGATGTGATTATTTGGAACTGCTGGTCCTTACTTTAGGCTGGATGGACCAGAAACTTCAGATGACACATTATAATTCTGTAATATAACTAGAAATTAGTTAAATTGTTACTCCTGCATTTTATAATTGCTAAAATTCCTTCAAAGACTGTTTCAATTGATAAACTGATAAACACATCGAGAAAAGTAGCAGGATATAATACAAAAGTGGTACTATTCCTTTATAAAAATAAAGACATGCTAAGAAAAAAAGTAGGAAATAAACTATATACAAAAAATAAAATAAAAATTCCACTTACAATATCCTAAAAAATCTACCTTGAAATATAGCTTTCAAAATAGCTCAGTCACACAAGTGTTTTTCTTCAAAGCTAAGGATCTGACTTTAATTCTCATAACCATGACTAAAACAATATTTTTTAAAAAATAAATAAATGAACTAGTATATTCTTGTCATCTAAGCAATCAATGGATGATACATGAAAACCTGGAACTGAATGGCCACCCACACTAGATTATTCAGTAAGCTGCTGGACACTAAGTAATCTTGCCTTAAAATAGTAACATGATTGTTAGCTTCTAAACAAATGTGAATACATATGCATATATACTGAAAAAGTCGTTTCCACCAACACACACAGGAGCACATACATATGAATAACATATTACGTATAAATACCTTGAAATAAATTTAACCATGAGTGGAAAAAATATCTAAAATGGAAATGTTTGCACAATAAAAAGGAATATTTTAAATTTCTACCTTAACAATCCTCAACAAAATTGAAAAAAAGATTGCCATGATGTTTTAAGTAGAACAATCTATTATAAGAAAATACCATTCAGCTATGCCAACACCATTTGTTAAATATACTATTTTTTTCCATATACCTAAAGATGCACATTCACACTCCATAGGCATTAGCTCAACTATGTTCATAGCAGCATTATTTGTAATAGCAAGAACCTGGAAACAACCTAGATGCCCCCCCAACTGAAGAATAGATTAACAAACTGTGGTACATCTACACAATGGAGTACTACTCAGCAGTTAAAAACAAATGATATCCTAAAATTTGTAGGCAAATGGATAGATTTGGAGAATATCTTCCTGAACGAGGTATCCCAAACTCAGAAAGATAAGCAGGGGATTACTCACTCATTAGTAGACTTTAAACAAAAAAGCGAAAAGCAAAGCATGTCCAAGCTGCAAACCCCAACCACTGAACAGCTTGGCACTGAAACACGTTGCACTGGTACCTTGGAGCCCATTCCCTCCAGGGGAACACCAGACTCAGTCTTAATATTGGGTGAGAAAAGCAGATCTGCCTGGAGTGGATGCTGAACTAAGCTGCCTTGGGACCTTGGGACCTCCTGAGCTTGCTGGGGAGGAGATAAAGTGAAGGGGAAAAAAGAGAGTGACTGGAAAGGGTGGGAGGGGGAAGGGAGTTTGAACAAGGGGAAACATGGATAAAAAATATGACTTTATTCATAATAAAAAAGGAGAGAAGGAAAAGAAAATACCTAGAAATATTGCCAAGGGTGTGGTCTCAAAATAATAGAGGTAGGGAAACAGCTATAATCATTTAGAAAATGGGAAACAAATCATCAAGGTAGAGAATATTTAGAACATATCTATGTTTTCTCTTTTGAAATAAAACATAGGTTGATAATGATGAAAGGAGGAAGAAAACTAAGGAAGCAGAATGTGTCATATACATGTATGAAATTGTCAGAAAACTAATTTAATAAAAACAAAGAAATAAAGTTGCTGTTCCCTGTTGTTGTGGGATGTATAAATTCAGCACAAATGCCATATGTTATTATTCTACCTAAGGTAATTGTGGTTTGGTATAATGTAATTACGTCCATAAGTTTCTAGACAGAGATCATGTGGATAAAAATAAAATTAGATTTGTATAACTTTGCTCAGGCTACGTTTTTAAAAGCAGTAGTGTGGGACTTTGTTCCCCAAGTGACAGAGTTTTATTCTTGTTCTTCTATAAAATTCTATGACAAAAAACAGCTTTAAGAGAAAAGCGATTATACAGTTTTCAATCTCAGGTTACAGTCCAGTCCATCATTGTGGGATGTCAAGATAGGACCCAGAAGCAGCTAGTCATATCTACAGTCAAAAGCATATGAAAAGGAATGCACACATAACTGAAGTGGAGGTCCTTACTCACAAAATGATGCATCTCACATTCAGGGTGGTTTTCTTCTTCTTGGTGACAGGAACCAAGCTCATTCCTAGAGATGCCCACTTGGCCAACATGATCAGGGGAATACCCCTTTGAGTCTCTTCTCAGGTGATTTCATAAAGTGTTAATTTGACAATTTAAAGTAACTGTTGTATTCTAGTCAGATCTAAATTATTATAGGATTCAGAGACATTCACTAACTCCAAACCATACACTCTAGCATTAATAAGAAAAAAAAATAATGTCTCAACAGCTTTTGCTAATATAACGCCCCCATGATCACAAAGCCTATGTCATTCTTGACTTATAATTTCACTCATCATGACACTAACAGAAGCCACTAAAAGTTTGGTCTATATGTTATGCTAAGCACTATACTAAGCACACTTTCTGTTTGAAGCTCAGTTACTAAATTTATATACCAAACTAAAATGGCAATTAATATGTAAGGAAACCCATACAAAGGATTTTTGTTTTCTCTAAGTTAGTACACTTCTTAAGCAAAGCAGTCAGTCAACAGTAAAATTTCAAAGATAAGCTTTTCTATTGTCCTGTTATGCTGTATGATTTCCCTTCTCTGAGTGACTACAAATGAATTTGATAATGTATAGGAAGCACGTTCATGATAGCAACCCCACAGCTCCAAAGCACAACACTTGCTTCTGTTCTTTAGAGTTGGATTTGATTTTTAGTCATGTTATCTAATAAGAAGAGGATCCCAAGAACTACTCTACAATGTTTTTCTATTTATGGTTGTGGGTGTACGTATCTTCATGAAATTGCTTAGGCCAGAGGATAGGTAATTCATGCATTATTGCTAAGATGCCTACACTTTGTGATTTGGGATAGGGTCTCCCACTGGCACCTACAGTTTAAAGATTACCATTTTATTAGGCTAGTAGCTCAATGAGCTCCAGAAAACCACATGTCTACATATTCTGAGAATTGGAATTTCGTCATACACAACCATGTCTTACACTTTTTACAAGGCATCAGGGTATGGAACTCTTGTCCTCATACTTATTGCAGCAAAAACATCCCTACTAAGCCATATTTCTAATACTTTATGTAGAAAATATATATATTATACACTAAACACCATATAGTTTAATGTGATACATATGGACAGATAGACGATAGATAGATAGACACATGCATTTATGCATACATACATATATGCATACATACATAGAGTATATACCCTAAAATAGCTTTGTTGCCTAATACCTATACACACATAGCTAATAATCTGCTCTTGAATACTCTTGAAAGCCTAGACACTTTATGAATATAAATATGAGTAATACAGTAAAGACAGGATTCCTGTCCCTGAAACCTCTGGTTTTATCTTTTAATATAAAATGCTTTATAACAAAATCCATTAAGTGCTCAGATAATATAATGAAACTAAAAATGTTGTGGCACAGCTTTAGAATGACTGTCCCTTCTTTCTAAAGGGATCAGAAAACAAGGTGGCAGGTCGCAGAGTCCTTTCTTCCTCATGTTGTAATTTATATCACATTCAGTTATGTTCATTCATTACTCTGTCCTTATTACTTATTCAAGTAATTCAGTCATTTGAATTGCTCTATGAGTGAGCCTTTTGCCTTGGTGCAAACATCTAATCAATATGTCTCAAATGACTAAGCAGATGGCCTGGACTAAGGCTTGCTCCTGCTTTAGTATGAAAAGCCAAGATGACACAGAACCAACAGAACCCAAATTTCAATGCTTTACAATTGCCTGGTTACTAGCCTTAAGAAGTTTAAGTTGGAGGTTTATGCCAGGACCAATTAAAAAGTGATGTGTGTTCTGTGTTAGGTCATAATGGCTTTCATTAGATGAGCAGGGCAGTGACTGCAGTATGCATCCCTCTTACTGTGTTGATTCATTTTTGTGGCATAATCAATGATACTGCAATCTTATTGTTATTCAGATAGGTAACGGATGTTAACATTTGGGATCAGAGTCATTTCTCAAAGGAGATGGAAAGAGGTTTGCAAAGGCCATTACCTCATCAACATTTGGTGTCTCTGCTGAAAGACAGCAGAGAATGGAAGAGACGAGTCAGATTTAGGAAGAGAGGAGATTTTTAAAAAAGCCAATGGGGAAAAGAATTTTTTTCATTACACTGTAGACTTTAATGGATCTCTGTTGTCAGTCTAATTTGTAAAGATCAATAGCTTCTGTTAAACTAGAGTCTAGGCATCCCTATCTCTTTATAATATATAAACTCAGCATATGATTTTCATTCTGAAAGATAAGAACATAAGGAGTTTTCAGATATTTTTACTAGGCCTTTATTTCTGTAAGCTATCAAATAACCTAAATATGTGTATGGTAACGAAAACTTTATATAAAGGAACAGAATGTAAAAATTCACAGCTGAAATACTGTCAAAGTAGAAGTAGAGTGGATTTTATCAGAGTGGATTTTATCAGTGTTTACAAGCTGGCAAATATGAGAAAGAAAAAATAAGTACAGTCAGGGTTTAGACATTTCTTAGTATCTATTTATAAGAACCCTGCAATGAAACAGCCTCAACTTTCTAATTTGTCTCACTAGGTCCTCTGTCCAAAAGAACTTCAACATTCTTTGTGAAAACACTTATTTTAGTAATTTCGCCCATCAACTTTGATAATATTCTGCCTTATATTTTCTTTCTCCTCTGGTTAACCATACTTTTAGCACTTATGTCTGAGGCTCAACATCGATGGGGTCATCTCATTGTTACCTCAGTAACATGCTGTGACATATTTCAATTCAAGTAGAGACAAAAAAATATTCCATATCATAATATTGGTAATTTAAATAGAATTATAACTATGTACTTTCTGTGTGCATATAATTTTATATATCGTAACACAGGTCAACATTTATGCTGCTTTGTCCATGATGATAGAAACCTGGATATATTGTGTCTTTTCAAATTATATTTTCAACTTACATTTATTGAGATTTGACTCTATAGAAAATCCAGAGGCATAAATATATACATTTGTACTATGTAAATTAATGTATAATCACAGCCCTTTGTTCCTTAGTTCCAAACTCTCAGCCTTGTCCCTAACTCTGCAATGCAAACATGTGGTGTAGCCTTTTCCAACCCCCACCCACAACTCTTGGGAATCCCACAACTCTTCTCTTCTCCTCTCATCCTAAAGCTCCAGCAGACAATCCCTGAAAAATCCCAGGTCACTCCTTCCAGGGAAACAGGTAAGGTAACTGCAGATCATCACTGCTCCTTCTGCTCCTCCATATCCAACACCCAATATCATCCCAGCTCTATAACAGAAAAGCCACTGAGGTTTCCCTTTCCTTTCTACATTCTTCCCCACTAGGTCAGGAAGGCCTTCTCCTTCAACCTTCCTTGCCATAACCCATCCCATTTTACCAGTAACCATTCTCTAGGAATACACCAGCTGAATAGCCAGGGAAACCATAAGCTAACCAAAGATCATCACTTTGTCTTCTTCAAGTCCAGTCCCGAAGCCTCATCCCTTGATCTACAACTGAACAGTCTTCCTTCCCCGCTTGCCCACATCTCCTGCATATAACAACTAGAAAATTTGCTTAAATAACATGCCTTAAATGTAATAATTAACTATTTCAAAACACAAAAGAAGTCACAAGTGCTCAAATAGTTCATGTTCTTCTAAAAAATTTACAGAAACTATGACCTTTAAGAACAAGCTTAGGCCCATAAAATTTAAATTCAATGAAGTAATTATAAGATCAAGGAATGTGAGGAAATCAGCCTGCACTTACTGAAAAGAAACCTGAAAAACAGAAGTGGAGATATTACAAAGAAGAAAACATTGTTCTATGCCCAAAACATACAAAAATATGATTAATATCATCATTGCCAGTCTTGAGTCATCACAAGACTGAGTGCAGAAGGAACATGGCACTGCATGATAACAAACTAAATTCCAAAACAGAATCTAAATGGACAATAGATAACTGGTGACATAGATAAAGCCCATAATTGACTGAAATTTAAAAATAAGTTAGGTTGTATTTATACAATTGGATTTTTGTCTTCAAGAGTTAAATGTTACAGTAATATAAGAAAAAAAAAAGGCTGCTGTAACTTTACAATATTGAGAGGAAAGATAGTAAAACACAAAGATGTTGGATTAATAAATATGGTAAAAAAATTTCTTCATAAAATTTTATGTATAACAAAGATATTGAGAAATTATAGTAGAGGTTTAGATATTTATTTTATAATAAAAGACAAGAAAAATAAAAGAAATTGTATTAATGTGTAAGTACAAACCAAAAATCAATAGGCTGGATAATTTTGTATGACCAGAAAAAGATATTACATAAATAATTTCATGAGTGGAAAATTTGTACTAAATGAAATCATGAAGCAAATCAAATTTATTTAAAGATTTCATAATAAGTTAAGAGAGAAAGTAGTACATGTAACACATATGTTATAATAGACTTGTCAAAAAGTATTATTCTTTTGTTGGAAGATGTTGGCTGGTAGAGGTAAAGGTTGCAGTCTCCTCATGACCTGGCATCTTATCTCAGGAGCTTTCATCAGAACATCTTGTCTCTTCCTGCCATTATTTGGAGAATATCCTTGTGCCAGGTTTCACAATCCTATATATTTCTTAGACTCTAGAATAAGATTGAGCTGTTTTACTAAGAGTAGTCTACCAGAAGGATGTATCTGTTCTTGTTCACTGGATACATACAAAGCTTTCTGTTGCTACTTCTGTCCCTTTATCCTCTTGGACTGGTGTCCAGCTGGCTGCAGGTTGGGGTAAGGACCCCTGTTTACTTAGAAGATGAATGAATTAAAAAAAAAAAACCAATGATTCTTTTTTAATTCTAACTCTTTAATTTCTTCATGCTTAGGATTTGGAGGCATTAATTATCTTTTGCATATTAAGGAATTCTATGGAAAATGTAGATTTTATATATATCTAATACTAGTTAAAATGCAAGTTATAGGTTGATAATGTTATGAAATTTTACTCTCTCACTCATAATTTTGAAATCAATAATACTAGATCATATTTATATTTGTAAAGATTTCATTGTATTTAGTCATTGTATATAGCTCTATACTATATAAAGATATTTTCATACAACTATATACCAATGTCTGATCAACTTCTTCCCAATTTGTTTTATATTTTCTTTTAGGTTATGATAAACTCATACAGTATTATACTCTTCCCAATTTACTGGATACCCTAAGCCATTAAATATTGGAGTCCTCTAAACATACTTGGAATGTTTGCTATTCTTGTGTTATTTTGTCATTTTGGATGACTTCATAAGAAAAATCATTTTAAGAAATAGATAAGAAAGTAAATTCCAGTTTGAGTGCTATTCAAAATTAAAAAGTCCTGAACTTTTTAAAAGTTTTTTAAACTTAGGATTATATTATTAAAAATTATGTTCAAACCTCAATAAAAGTTTGTGGTATTTATCAAATTATAGTTTTGTTAAGAACAAGTACCTTGTAGCCTGCTGTTAGGCAGCACTCCAAAGCTGAACCACATAAGAATTTTGGCAAAATTTTTGAAGAGTTTGTATCAACTCCCATATGTGATATTGACATTTTCCTTCTAGAGGTAATAATGGTATAAAAAAAAATCACTCTTTGTATTCTAAGGTACCTGTTGATTCTTAAGTACTGAGTTCACGTGGCACACAAATCTGGTACAATTCTTGATACCTTGTAGACATCATGGATTTAGGAGATTAAGATGAAACTATTCATATTGTAAAATGTCCTTTCTTTTTAATTTAATATACAAATGAATAGCTATTAAATAAATAACGACTAAGTTATAAAAACAGAATTTTCTATTTTCCTTCCATTATGCTCAACAATAATGTCATGGTCTCTTTTTCTATCATGTGTTGCTCTTAACACAATATTTATTACATGTAGTCAACTAACTCTATTATTGTTCTTTAATGCACTTGGATATTCCTGATTATTCTACTACACTGAAGAAGTTTTATTGAAATAAAAGTAAAAGTCAAATTTCACAACTCCATTATGCTATTAAATATAATCTACAGGAAGAACAAAAGCTATAAACATATTTGGAAAATACACTAGTCATTGAACAAAGCTTCTTAATGAAAGCTAAGTCTTCAGCGAAGCCAAAACAGATAATGTGACAATACATAAAAGATAATAGTTCTTCTTTTAAACTCCTTATTAGATAATATATTTTCTAAAAGTGGAGGATAGTATTGAATTTCAGCATGTTCATAATAACCCTGACACCCAGTTGTCAAGATCATCATAGATTCAGCTTCCTTCTCTTCAATCTTTTTTCTTTTATTTAGTTAAATAAATAAATATATTAATTATTATTTTATACCATTTAAATTTGTAAATTATATAAGTGACAAGATATAGTGATTAACAATTTTAGTCTATGCTGATGAATAGTGCCACAAAGAGCTTTTGCCTTCATTTAATTTTTCTACTGCTGTGGAAGTGGTTTGTTGTTTGTTTTTATTTTTGTTTTTTTTTTGTTTTTTTTTTTTTACCTTGATTCTTGAATTTTACTTGCCGAGAATTGTCAGGAATTTGATTTTATTGTTATTTTAACCTTTGTTAGTGATTTCACTAAAAGTTTATATATCATTCTGCCTTCCAAATATTTATTGACCATAATAAAAACCTTTCTTATGTATTAAGAGCTCTTATTTTACTGTTTTTAGTTGGAAACTATCATTTTCTCATTCCTTTTTAAATTCTGTAAGTACTCAGTTCTTAGTGGATTTTAATTGTGCAAAGGAAAGAGACTCATTATGATCTACATTCACAGGTAGTTATTATGCTATTTTGTTACCATTTTGTGTTCCTTTATAAGTTTCTCTCCATAGATAACAGTTCTTCTTTCATCATTTCCTACATTTTCAGATTCCAAAATAAAAGCAAATATGAAATAATTATGAGCCTTGTGTTTAATAATATTCATTTTTACAAATTTCCATGCAAAAGATACAATTTTATTCTTTCTAAAACTGGTTTATGAAAAAATTTTTCCTAGGAAGATGCAACACACACATCTACTCATCTAAGACAGGGAATCTATGACAGACCAAGGTATGGAGACGAGAAAAGACCAAAAGAAATATGGATGTGCAGTTACTTATAGGAGCAGAAAGGACTCAATGACAGCAAGATCACAAAGGGCCACTTCATCTCCAAACATGGATACATGAACATTGTGCACAGCCTGCAGGCAGTTCAACAGATTGATGAGTATCATTTCTATGTGTCTCAGTTGCTCTAAACCCCTGCCAGGTAGCTTATCTGGTTTATATTTCTACCAGTCTTCTTTACAGTTGTTTCCTCTGAGAGTTTTCTCTCCACCTTAACTAGGCTTGTCTGAGGAAGACTGTCAGCTTTTGTTGCTTTCTCTGACATGGAGGGGCCTTGTGAATCTGCTCACTTTCAGGTACTTCCTGAAGCTATTTTGAGTTGTTTGATTTCCTGTTTAGGGCTCCCCTGTAGATTCGAGCATTTCAATCTCAGAAGAAAGTGCAACAAAATAATAGCTGAATAACTATTTATAGTGCATATAAATTACATATTTAGCCATTGATTCAATAGTAGATATATAAGCTTGTTAATCTATATATGATAATTATCAATGAATGTGTGTTTGCAGGTACTGGTAAAGTAGGCTGGCTATGATTTCTTAAGACACCTGCAACGTATTCAGATGTACTACAGATTGATCATATGAATTTTTTATTTTTAATTATTTCTGAGCAAACTGACATCATACTGATTTAGTAAGTTGCTGGTCTAGTTCATATTTATATAAGCACAATGTGAGGGTTCGTCTACCCTGCATCTTAACCAACATTTGTTGTTTTTGTTTGTGCCCTGAGACTCATTCTGATTTAGTATGAAATGAACAGTTGTTATTTTGACACACTAAAGATGTTGAACAGTTTTTCTTGAATTTAGTGGCTGTTTTATAACTTCCTCATTAAAAAATTATATGCACAGTTTATTTGTTCATTATTGTTGCTCTTTTGGTGTTTGAGATTTTTAAAATTAGTAATGGATAAAAATAGACCCCTAGGAAATCCAGAGAATTATCAGGTCATACGTTGAAAATCTATTTTCCACAAAAATGGAAAACATACAGGATATGAAGGGCATTTTGGACAAGTACCATTTATCAAAATTAAATCAAGATCAGATTAAATACCTAAACAGACCTATAATGCCAAAGGAAATTGAAGCTGTCATTAAAAGCCTCCCAAGTAAAAAAAGCCCAGGTCCAGATGGTTTCAGTGCAGAATTCTACCAGACATTCAAAGAACTAATACCAATACTTCTCAAACTGTTTCATAGAGTAGAAAGTGAAGGAATATTGCTGAACTCTTTTTATGAGGCCACAATAACCCTAATACTCAAGTCACTAAAAGACACAACAAAGAAATAGAATTACAGACCAATTTCCCTCATGAATATTGATGCAAAACTTCTCAACCAAATGCTGGCTAACTGTATACATGAACATATAAAAAATGTTATTCACCACAACCAAGTAGGCTTCATCCCAGAAATGTAGGGATGGTTCAATATACAGAAAACTGTATATGTCATCCAACATATAAACAAACTGAAGGAGAAAAACACATAATTATATCCTTAGATGCAGAAAAACACTTTGACAAAATCCAACACTATTTTATGATAAAAGTCCTTGAGAGATCAGGAATACATGGAAAATATCTAAATTTAATGAAGATGATTTACAAGAAGTCGTCAGCCAACATGAAACTAAATGGAGAAAAACTCAAAGCAATTCCACTAAAATCAGGAACTAGACAAGGCTGCTCCTCTCCACTTATCTATTCAACATAGTTCTCAAAGTTTTAACTAAAGCAATAAGACAAAAATTGAGATTAATGGGATATAATTTGGAAAAGAAAAAATAAAACTATCTCTTTTTGCAGATAATATGATTGTATACATAAATGACCCACAAAATTCTACCAGAGAACTTCTACAACTGATAAACACCTTCAGCAATGTAGCAGGATACAAGATTAACTCAAAAAAAGCAGTAGCCCTTCTATACACTAGAGATAAAAGGGCTGAAAAGGAAATAAGGGGAACATTACCCTTTATAATAGCTACAAATAGCATTAAATACCTTAGAGTAACTATAACCAAGGAAGTAACAGACCTATTTGATAAAAACTTTAAGTCACTGAAGAAAGAAATTGAAGAGGATATCAGAATATGGAAAAATGTCTCATGTTCCTGGATAGTTAGGATTAACATAGTAAAAATGGCAGTCCTATCAAAAGCATTGTACAGATTCAATGCAATTCCCATCAAAATTCCAACAGAATTTTTTACAGAACTTGAAAGAACACTACTCATTTTCATTTGGAATAACAGGAAATCCAGGATTACCAAAACAATTTTGCTCAACTAAAGGACCTAAGGATGCATTACCATCCCCAACTTCAAATTATGGTATAGAGCTACAGTAATAAAAATAGCCTGGTACTGGCATAAAAACAGACTTGTGGATCAATGGATATTTATGCCTACTATTTTTATGACAAACTCTAATCCAAAATTTAATTACTATCTCCATGTGTCTGTTGATGATGCCATTGTTCTTTTTAGTTTCTTAGCTTTGGCTTATTTTTTTATTTTGTATTCTCACATACAGAGGAGCATAGAAGAAATAAATAATACTTTCAGAAGAAAACCTACGAGTAGTGTTAACTTCACCTGGACACACTCCCTTGACAATGGTACTTTAATCTCATGGTTATTTCTTCAAGGTTGACTGATCTGACTGTTACCTATTGGTTCTGGAAGAACTACTAACAATTTGACATTTAAAGAAAGTTGGTTTTTCTGAAGTTAACTACTCTGGTAGAATGATCTATCATATCTGAAAGCAGAAGTCAGCTGGTTTTTTAGCTTTATTAAACAGTTTGCATATTCTCTAAATGCAAATCTATTATCATATTCTTTAACATACATCTTATTTAAGACATGAAATATTTAAATATTATTTTCTAAATTGATGAATGTAAAATTTAATCTACTCTAAGCTAAAGATAGGAGAAGAATCCACAAAGTAGTAGGTTAATGGTTGTTATTAAAAACATCAAACTGTGGTAATGAAATGACTTTCAGCCTTTAGATTATTACAGCTTCTAAGTCTTATGTAGGTACAGATCTACAACTGATTTGTCATCAATAAAATTTTATGAAGGGTTCATTTAAACTTTAAATTTATGCACATACCAGAATGTATAATTTTTGGTTGTGAGACTAGCCTTTAATGGCTGAGTCGTCTCTCCAGCTCCAGAATGTATAATTTTTAAAAGTGATATATTCATGTAATTTATGAATAAAAAGAAAAAGCACATGTTAATTATTAATCAATATTTTAGTTTGCAGATGGTGAATACACAAGCATTCAGAATGCTGTAGAAAAAAACACATTTAATATTTTTGGGATTTGATATTTGAATTTTAGAAAATAATTTAAACTAAAATTTTGTATCTTGAAGGAAAGACAAATCTTTAGTTTTCCTTGAGAAAATGTTAAAGTAAAATAGTGAGGTAATATATAAATCAGAACCTTTGATTTTTGTTCTGTAGTAACAACACACAACCTCATGTACCCTTCATTCATAATTAGCTTTATCCAGTAATTGAACCATATGAATGGGAATCCATATTTGAGAAATATTCAAGTCCATAAAACTATTTAAATTAGGTGGTTTTATTGATCACCTAAAGAAATATTTAAGCTATAAGCAAAATGATAAATTTATTTTTCTGAATGATAAATTTATTTTCCTCTCAATTGTTATTAACTTGAATTTTTATAACTATTGAGCGGATAAAAGTTTGTCTCAGGACCACTATTAATTCAATCTGATTACCATTGACTCTTATAATCAGCTTCATATTTTGAAAAAATAACATGCAATTTTGTAGCTTGGAAAACATTTGGTTTTTAAATCTTTATCAACATCAACCCAAGCTTGCAAGTTAATTATTATACACCACAATTGGGTTTACATTCAGCTCATAAAATGAGGTATTTTCATCTCTCTATTCCAGATAATTTGACTTTTGGAGGGGGAATAATTATTAAGTTGTTATTGTGCACTTTATTGATGAAAAATCATCTGTTTTGATTCACTATAAGGTTTAAAGCAACACCTTGACCAAAATTTGTGTAACTCTACATGTAGATACTAAAGTCTATGTGAACTTTCTTTAGGAAGTCAGTGTAAAGACTGACTTTTTAAAAATGATTTAACAAATTTACTGTTTCAATTTATCTCTGGGCAGAAGTCAGAGAGATGTGTTTTTCATACATGGCAATCAACTTCTTCAACTGGCAACATTTGTGACAGAATAAACTCCATTAACTTATTCTATTAATCCTCTGTGCAGTCAGCAAGATCAATGCTGCATGGAATGATGAAATGACTAACAGCCTTCCTCAGAGTCCTGCCGAGTGCTTTTTGTCACACAGAATATATAATTACTGTTCATATAAACAGGTAGAATTTGAAATTCCATTGCACCTACAATCCCTGCAAGTATAAGAAGGTTTTAATGAGTGAAGTAAAAATAAAGCCTTTTTTCCCCCTCTGCACACAGAATCACTCATTACCTTTTATTACAGAACTATTATTTAACACACTAAAATTGTGGAATAAAATCTGATTCTTTTCCCCCATTGGCTAATATGATGACTGAACAACTTGGCACAATTTAAGAGCATCGGATTGAAAAGATTTTCTGAACAGATGACTCCCCTAGGCCCATTAGTTACAGCCTCAGAGCACAAGGTGAGCCAAAGTAGAGTAAATGGGAACTAATGAAGCCAGCAGACCCGAGGATACTTTACCAAATGTAAGTAAACAGGCAACACATATAACACCATTAAAAATAATCCAAACTGCGTGATTCGAAACAGGTATCTTGTACTGCAGATGGCACAGCGGCTAATACTCGTCTGAAGAGAGGTGTTCTCTTTTAGAATAACTTCTGCAAAAAGGAACATTAGCCACTTCAGAAATATAAATGGTTTTTTTTTTTTCCTCTCTTTTGTCTCCATTTTCTGCTATCTGCCTTCTCCCCTCCAGAGTTGCCACCACCCTCCACATTTAAGATAAAAGCTAGCTGAAGAGCTGCCTAGATGCATGGGCCTGCAAATCTAAACCTTGAGAACATTATATTTTATTCTAACCAAATATAGGAAGTATGAAGCAATCACAAAAGAAATAATTGAAAGGAAGAGTCAGAACAGATGGAAAATGAAGAGAAGCATAAAAAAAATCAACATTAAAATCAAATTCAGTCATTTTTTACTGGGAGGAATGAGTTTTATCATTTGTAGATTGAATATAATTAAGTTGAAAGGTATTTTTATAATAATGATTTATGTATTCAGCCTTTTGTTAAATAAGGGTTTCATTTCCATGACGGCAATCTCTCTTTCTCTCTCTCTCTCTCTCTCTCTCTCTCTCTCTCATATTTAAAGGTCCCTTTGCATTTGCATTAGAAGTATCTTGATTGAGTGTTTTATAACTTGGTTAAAAAAATTCACTGCCAAAAGAAACTATAAATGCAGATATTATTCTTGTGGTGTAATTTGTAAGTTATTAACATTTTCATGTGTCCATTTGTGATCTAATAAATGCATACAGTTTTAGTAAATGTTCTTAGTTACAGAGAATTGTTAATGCTTCATCATAGTCTTTTTTCTTAAATTAAAACTGAAAATACAAAAAAATAGAATATTGTTTTCTGACTTGATAATCATGTTTATTAAATCCTCAATAAGGAGGTTGCAGACTAGTTATTTGGGACTCCAAAGTATTAGTAAATGATAGAATGGTAAGGAACTTAAAAGCCACGCAATTGAGCAATATATAATAATTATTCCTTATTTTTAATATTTTAATCACAGTCTGATACTCCCAAGACTGACAATAAATTTTGCTTTGAGTCAGAGGTAAACTAGATGATCAGAATTGGTTATTGAGTTTCTGGAGGACTGAGAACAGAGAGATACAGGAAGTAGGAGATCAGGGTATAGAGAATACCTTCAATCTTTTGGATCCAGGAATGAGAGAGAGAAGAGGTTACTGGTCCCTTCCCTGTTTCTTCTCTGACCATTAAGATTCTTATCCCAATATATGACTCCTAAGTTTTTATTTATAAAGATAATTATATATTTTTTTATTTCTAACATTAAAACTAGTATAAGTGCCTACTTTTTTTTTTAACAGCATTTGTGTAAAAGTGGCACTATTTCAGGGTGAAGTCATAGTGACTAGACATTGAATGAAGAATATCATTTCCATTACAGAGAGTTCAAATGTCAGGGCATTAAATCTTATTGCCATTTGAATTCAGAGGAATGCTGAATCTATTTTCAAAACACTTTACAATATCATGCACTGTGTCATACTATAACTTTTAAAATAACTCTAGAAAATTTGATTGTGAGAACCATGAGAATTATGGTCTAAACTATAGTACTTTATTCAGAATCTTTATATTGTAAAGATATTAAGTAAAAATATAATATTAACTATATTATGAGAATATTAAGTAGTGGTTATTTCTACAATTAAACTAAAAATATATGTTATTTCCTTATAATAAGAATGATACTAGACACTGAAGATTCTACCATTTGTAAAATATAGTTTTGCGTGTTTTATAAGTAACTATGACTATGAAGATGAGATGACATTTGTACATAATACAATGGAGTGTAAACTAGGATTACATTATTTAAGCATTAAAATACTGTGTTCATTATATGTGTAATTATTCTTCAAATAATCAAGATATGGAAATAGTATTCTATCAAAAAGTAACACAATTATTTAGAGCAAAAGACATTACATACATGTGCATGCGTGCACACACACACACATGCACACATGAACACACAGAAAGAATTTGCATACATTTCAAAGTACAAAAATTATACCTAATATTTGAAAGTACAGGAAATAATCAAATTCAGAAGAATAGAGTATGAGAATATGTAGGAAAAGATAAAACTGTATTGATAAAAAATAATTGTAGTTAGGCAATCTAAGTTTCTTCTTTCAGGCTAAAATTCTAATTATTAAATGATAATCTACTAATAGTTCAACTGCTTAAACTTCTAAACTACATTCTGTTTTGATCAAATATGAGCTCTGGCAAGAAAATTCTGGTGACAAAGCTCTACCAGTTTGGGGACAACACAGATAACATTTATTCTACAGTGTTTTGCTTAGTGTAAAACTAAAAAATCATTAAAGTCAAAAAATAAAGAATTAAAAAATGTTAATCTTTCTTGGAAAATCTGTAATCAGTAGCACTAATAAAATCAACAAGATGAGAAAATAGATATAATTTACATGAAATCATTTAGAATTCAGTCAATCCTGAAAACTTAAGAATAGACAACTAGCACATCTTTAGTAAGGAGTCACATTAGCTATCAGTAGAAGCTATGAGATTATGAGAAGAAAATAAACTGTGGAAAATAATAAATAAAAATCAGTGTCTTTCTTAATTGAGGAGCTGAGAAATCTATGAAAAGCTATGTTACAGACAAGCCAGAAATACAGAAAAAAAAATAGTTATATAATGAAAAAGTTAGTAAATCAGAGGTGAGATTAGAAATAAATACTAGAACAAATGTAGAAATGAATAATAATAAGAAAATTGAATAACCAATAGGCAAGCAGATTAAGTAGATTTGTCCAGGATAGCACATATGTTACCAGGCTGATGACCTAATGAAAGGCAAGAAATGCAACCTAGAATTTTTCATTTTTCTGATATCCATACGCAAAGAACAAAGGAAATATAAGGAATTTTTTAATAATTGTATACTGACAGATAGAGAAAAATGGGTTTATACATCACTGTCTATACTAGGTATGTCACTAAAAGGCAAGGAAATAACTCTAAGTAATTGCTGGAAGAAAAAGTAATATTTAGAAATTTTATTTTCATGTATTTCAATATAAAAATTGAAAGGAAAATTTTCAGTATTGGAAATGAATATTGTAATATATAAGGCAGTAGTGGAAAAGTAAATTATGAAACCAAGTGTAAGATATAAGAGCTGATAGCATCAGAAATGACAGTCTGGCAGACTTATTTCCTAAGCCTGAAAGGGAAACATTATGGTTGAGTGTTACATACATACAAACAGGGATTAGTATTTTCAAGGTATGCAGTTCAAGATATATATTTTGTCTTAATATAAATGTTAGGGTAACTTCACAAGGGTAAAAGTAAAAGCTAGTCAAGTAATATAAGAAAAGTTGGAAAAAATTTAAAAACAAATGATAAGTGCTAACCAGAAAAACAATTGATATGCAGCCCTGAAGTGCAACCAGAGGTTAGAAACATCAATTTGTAATATCACTC
This sequence comes from Sigmodon hispidus, assembly GCA_004025045.1. Lineage (NCBI taxonomy): Eukaryota > Metazoa > Chordata > Mammalia > Rodentia > Cricetidae > Sigmodon > Sigmodon hispidus. The sequence goes on along the minus strand of PVIH01010250.1, from coordinate 39,952 downwards.
ACAAAACTGAGCAATTTTAAGCACCTAGTATGAGAGAAGATTGATTGTACATTATTCTGCGATTAGTTATTTGGGATAAGGTAAAAGAGCAATGAAATCAAGTGTGCAAAATAATTGAGCAATTCAGAAAAATCATATTCTTTCATGCTCAAATAGTAGAATACATCAAGGAAAAGAAGGTCTTTGGCATTGGGAGAGGAGAAAAGGCAACACACTGGATTCTATTAGGGGATTAAAGAACAAGTTTCAGTAACTAAAATGATGAAATGGAAAGATTAAGTGATTTGTTCTGGAAGTTGTACTAGCATTTTCTAGCAGTAGTGAGTGGCTATAACACACCTAAATTAAAGCTGCCAGAGTTGAATGGGGAAAGATGCTTTTGAAAAATAGTTGTACTGAAAAATCCTCATGTTAAATTTAGTTTCCAGCAGCTTCCTACATGCAGATTCTAGTTATTAATACTCTAATCTTCCTCCCATCCACACTCTTTCCAGTCTTTTCCAAGTCACCTTCAAAGATCACGATGGGTTTTTGTTACTCTTTGTTTGTCTCATTTTTTGATTTTTATGACTCAGTGAGTTAAGCCTGGTTCATCTGTGTTGGCCTGTACTTGGAACCAAAATCAATAGTGGTGAATTCAGAAATTATTATGAACAAAGAAGTCACACTTTCTAACCTTGTATATCCTTATTCAAGGTCCCTTCCCCCTCCCACCACATCAGGTAATTCTTTCTTCTCCACAAATCCCTATACCCTCCCTGGGCAGGAAGCAGGCAGTCCCATGGTCCAACTGTCCCAATATTGCTTAGTTCAGCCTCCACTCCTGGCAAATCCAGTTTTGTCCCCCCTCCCTCAAGAGTGAGTCAGGTGTTCCTCTAGGGGGAGTGGGATCCAAGGTGTCAGTCCAGGGTGTTTCTGATCCCAAACTGTTCAGTGGTTGTGGTTTGCAGCTTGGGCATGCTTTGCTTTTTTCTTGTTTGTTTGTTTACAGTCCACTAATGAGTGAGTACATCCCCTGAGTTTGTGATACCTCACTCAGTAGGATATTCTCCAAATCCATCCATTTGCCTGCAAATTTTAGGGTATCATTTTTTCTTACTGCTGATTAGTACTCCATTGTGTAGATGTACCACAGTTTGTTAATCCATTCTTCAGTTGAGGGACATCTAGGTTGTTCCTTTGACAAAGAGGCCCAAAATATTCAATGGAAAAAAAGATAGTATATTTAGCAAATGGTGTTGGCATAGCTGGATGGAAGTGTGCAGAAAAATTCAGATAGATCCGAGCCTGTTACCCTGCACAAAATTCAAATCCAAGTGGATCAAAGACCTCAACATAAACCCAGCCACTTTAAACTTGATAGAAAAGAAACTGGTAAATACACTTCTACAAATTGGCACAGGTGACCACTTCCTAAATATAACACCAGTGGCACAGACACTAAGACCAACAATCAATAAGTGAGATCTTCTGAAGCTAAGAAGCTTCTGTAAAGCCAAGGACACTGTCAATAGGACAAAATGACAGCCTACAGAATGGGAAAAGATTTTCACCAACCCTACAAATGATAGAGGACTGATCTCTAAGATATATAAAGAACTCAAGAATCTAGAGCCCAAAACGTTGAATAACCCAATCAAAAAATGGGGTTCAGATCTAAAAAGGGAATTCTCAGCAGAAGAATTACGAATGACTGAAAGGCACCTGAAAAAGTGCTCATCATCTTTAGTCATCAGAGAAATGCAAATCAAAACAACTTTGAGATACCACCTAACACCTGTTAGATTGGCTAAGATAAAAGGCACAGAGGACAGCCTATGCTGGAGAGGATGCAGAACAAAGGGAACACTCCTCCATTGCTGGTGGGAGTGTAAGCTTGTTCAGCCACTTTGGATTGCAGTATGGCAGTTTCTCAGAAAATTGAGAATCAATCTCCCCAAGGACCCAGCAATACCACTTCTGGGTGTATACCCTAAAGATGCACATTCACACTCCAAAAGCATTAGCTCAACTATGTTCATAGCAGCATTATTTGTAATAGATTTGGGCTCTTAACCCTGCCTCCCATCCAAGGACATTCATATTCCAGTTGGTAGAGCTTAGGAAATATTAGCAAAAAGTGGTTGTGGAAGAAATGTGAGAAGCAGAAAATAACAGGCTGTGAAATATAATCTAGTTGTTACACTCAGCTATCACAGTTTCTCCACTTAGATATAGCAAGGATTTATAGCAGTGGTATATCTTCAAATACAAAAGAGGCAGTACACTAGGGGCAGGGCATCTATGCAAACCTAACACATTCACTGGTACTTCAAAAATTATTCAGAATTCAGAGCTGGAAACGTAATTGTGTTTTGAAGCATACTTAGTTTTCCATGGGAGTAGAACCCAAGGGATAAGACAGACAAAATTCTATCTAGAATTATCAGGACAAAGTTATATTTAAATTTGTGAATAGTACACATTATACCAAATCTAAATAAAACGTTACGGTCACATTTTATTTTACATGTAATTGTTTTTTGTTCAAAATTTTATTGAAGAATATTTTCATATTACTCTGCAGGCAATACATATTCATATGTGATTAAGAACACTTGAGCTGATGAAAAATTATTGAATTCATTGTTGTTCATACCTCATGAATGGAAACTTTATCCAGGTAAATGAATTAACAAACACCAACACATTATTTTGTTTATAATTTGCAATAATTGCATGTAACAAATCTGCAATTAGCTAACATATAAGGTAGAATCAGACCTATTCCTTCCCTTAAGGGCATAAATCTTATTTATAATTGAAGTAGAAAGTATACTATAATATCCACATCTATGTTTCAGGAGTGAAAAGAGAAACCTAACTGTATTATCTTATTTACCAGCATGTTTCATAGTGAGCCTCATTGACCACTATTCTGGTTTTGTTCTGACAAGAAAGAAGTTGATCAAAAGGCCTCTTTTACATCCTCAGATATTCAGAGACCACTTATAGGAAGCAAAACAGTGTCTCTGTTGGATTGCCTAAGGGAATAAAGATAATTACGATGATGAGCTGTGTCATTATTATTTTAATTTATTGAGTGCTAATGGTACACTCAGCACAGCAGTAAATAAGGAAAGAGAAATGGTGCCTACCCCGCCTGAGGACAGAGACAGGACACAATGACAAAGAGCTGTGTGATGGAGTAGAATAAGTTCAAAGCTCCTTGACATTAGAAAAAGAAGAGAAGAACTAAATACATTGTGCATTGATTAAGCAGAAACCAAACAACTAAATATGAGCTAAACTGTAGTGGAGATAAAAGCTATGTGATCAGTGAGCTAAAGCATAGTACCTTGTTGGTCAGAAGATAATGTGATCATGTATAACCAAACCAAACAAGAGTCTAAGAGTATCCAGAGCATCAAAGATTCACCCCCATCATCAAAATTTATTTCCTTGCATACTGCTAGGCTTTAATTAGAGATGTATAGTAGCAAACTTAAAGAAAATGAATCATCCTTCATATTGGATGACCAATGAACTAGACATTCTCTCACACTTCAGAATGTCAACTGCTAACCTAGTAATTAAAGATAGATGGAAGATAAGGGAGTGATGAGACAAGGGGACAGATACAAGTTTTGAGTGTCACAAAGATGTGCATGCAGCATTATAATTCTGTCAAATAATTATAGTAAAAAGGAACTTGAACCACAAAGAGGAAAAAATGTGTAGAAATATAATGAAAAGAACAGTAGCTGATAAATAAGAATCATTGCTACCAGCATGGGGATTGAAGTTAGCAGTGCTTGCTGGATAATTCTAAGTACCAGCATCTGGATCCTAGCACCCTGATAACAAGCCAAAATTCTCCCACAGGACTGTAATTCTTGCACTCACAGACCAGTTCTTTTCTTCTGGCCTCAGCATGTATACAAGGCTCATGCAAATGAACACACATATATGCATGCATACTTCAAATATAGACACCAAACAAATGTATAAATATCTAAATAGTTTTAAGAAGAAAACTGTCAGTTACAAATTGTTTTTTTCTTATCAAACTCTTTGCCAGGAGGGTGTGTGTGTGTGTGTGTGTGTGTGTGTGTGTGTGTGTGTGTGTGTGAGTCTTCAGTAGATAGTTTGTTGGAGACAAAAAGGGTTTTTTTTTTTTGTTTTTGTTTTTTTGGTTTTTTTTGCCCACAATCACTAGAGAAACCAGGAATGATAGACACATAGGAGCCTACTCTCAATGGAAGAGATCAAATACCTCTTTTTCCAATCAGAAGACTGGGAGTGGATTTTTGTTAACAACCTGGTGACTTTTTGCTATATATATAGAAGCAGACCCCACTCAGCTTTTGCTATAGAGGCAAATTCTTGCAAATTATTATCCAGACTTCCTAGACCCATCCTTAGGGAAAATGTCACAAGTTTTTTTGGGTTTGGTAATATCTATAGTCAGACACCACCCTAGATTATAGTTCTTTTGGTTATAAAACCAATCCATGGACACATGTTCTTTGTGAAGAAGTTTCTACATAGTCATACCTTAAGCTTTAGTGTGCACCTGAATTGGAATTATTGTTGCCTGGAAACTTTTTCCCAAATTGCACTGCGTTTTAAATTTGCTGACAATGAACTGCCCATCATTAGACTAGCAGAAGTCTGATCCAGGTTGATGAAGTCAATCTGAATCAGGTTTTCATTCTCATCCCCTCACAGTTTGCTTCCCCACTTGGACACTTTTAGCGTCCAGTCCCTCTACCCCAGTAGTATGCCTGAAACACATTGCTTAGTCTTGTTCTGTTTTTGAGAGGGAGTTTCTCCTTGTGGTCCTTACTGTCCTGGAACTGGCTATAGACCCAGCTGGTCCCAAAATCAGAGAACTGCCTGCCTCTGCTTCCTAAGTGCTGGGAATAAAAACATGTGATACCATCTCCTAGCTATTTGTTATGAATTTTAAAACCTTTCAAAATTATAAAGAACTCACATATTCTTGATGTATTAATATCTAATAAAATCAGGAAGAACTGTCTGACATACACAACCAAAAATGAGAAGTGATAGTAAATTATGGAGTGATTAAAATGTAGGCAACAATATGAAGTTATTAAATGAAGCAACCTGTAAAATAAAGATTGATAATAAATGGAATTTTTAAACAATGGGAGCCATTAAGAATCTGAACATAATAAGTGTATGATCTATTCTGTTCTGTTCTTATAACATACAGAACAAATATGGGAGGCTATAAACAACAAAATAATGTCTCACAGTTGTAAAAGTTCAGTGTAAGAGCAATATACTGATAAAGTTATTGTCTGTTGAAGGCCTATTTCCTGTTTTCTTTCTTTTTTTAATTCTTTTATTTAAATTTTTTTTATATATCTACCACTGATCCTGTTCCCTTTCCTCCTCACACTCCATCCATCTGCCTATCCATTCCCCAAGGAGAGCAAGGAGTCCCAAGATGAGTCAGTTCAGTCTGGCATATCCAGTTGAGGTAGGTCTGATTCCTTCATCCCAGTATTAAGGCTGAGTTAGATGTTCCTCTGTAGGTAATGGGCTCCAAGGTGTCAGTTCATGCACCAGGAACATAATCTGATCCTACTTCAAGAAGCGCCACAAACTGCCCACACCATTTGAGAGTAGTCTACCTTTGGAGGGTTTAGTTCCTTTCCCTGAAGGTTTCTCAGGAATTGTTTTTGACTCAGTGATCTCCCAATAGCTGAAGTCATCCATTTCTGTGGGCCTCCTCCTCATGATCCTGATACATTTGCTCATATACTCTCTTCATTACATATATACTCTACATTTTCTAAAGTAAATATCTTAGGACTGTGTCCTCAAATAGTAGATAGGTGTGAAAAATTACTCCTAGGCCAGTTTCAAAGGGCACTAAACCAGCAATGACATTTCTATGCCCTTGATCTTTTTACCTCTCAAATAGAGAATTGTTAAATCTCATATAAATAGGAGATAAATTTCTGCATATTGGAGGACTAACCAACCCTGCAACTCCCTAGGCCCAGAATTAGGCTAATGAATTGGCCCACCCCAATATCTACCCCATTTATGTTCTGATGGAGTATTAGAAGGCGCCTGCTCTGCAGACCCGAAGTTTCATTATCTCTATGACATAGGCCAATAACAAGATACACAAGAGGAATTCCAGCAAGGGACCAGCACTGATAACATAGCAGAAACCAGAGTTCTTGAACCAGCCAATGACTATTTACCATGAACACTTGAAAGTAATGTGGAGAAAAGAGTTTATTGTATGACTGACTATACTTTGATGAACAGTTTTTCTCTCCCCTGTTACTCCCTTAAATTTTATTTTATTTTATTGAGGGGTGTTGAAAGTACAGATACAAAGGCAAAGGGAATTAATTTGATTGAAATATATCATGGGAAAGACACAAAGAATAAATAAAAAGAAAGTTAAGAAACAAATTGTTACATATAAAATTGAGTGAGCAAATCCTGTGAGTGTTTGGCTGAATTCCTTGAATTTCAAACAGGTGTGGGCATTTCACTGCAAATACTAAATTTTAAAGTTTTGTCTAAATACAATAGAAGCTAACAGAAAAAGCACCTCAAATTAGATATGATACATTAAATAATTTCTAATGATGATCTGGAATCAGTTTACATATTAATTGCAGTCAGAATTTGTTTTTCTTGAGTTCTCCCGTAATTATGAAAATAATCAATTTTAATTTAATGACTCAAAACCTAACATGGTTATCATAACACTCTTCTAGTCAATGCCTGTGGTATCTAGTAGAGAGGTAAATTCATTTTCTTTCCTAGTTAATGCATTAAGTGTTAGGTTTGAAAAATATATTGCCAAGTCTATGTTTAAAAGTATTTTCTCCATGGTTGTCATTTATTATTGTTAATATGAATTTCACATTATGTATTCCATTATATATTTAACTAAATTGAGAGAATTTTAATACAATCAAAAGTTATTTAGAAAGTATCTGAAAATATATCCTCTGTACAGTTGGAAGTAAATTACTCAAGCTACTATGTTAGGACTTAGAAGCAGGAATTCACTTTAGATCAATGGTTAAAAAGAAGAGTGTAAATTTCAGGTCAAGTTTGCTGATGGGGTGTTAGAGACAAAGCATAATTCTATGTTGCAAATTAGCTGGTTGATTAGATTCAATGAGAAATAATGTTGTTGGTTTGTTTTGTTTTGGTAAATACCTTGAATGAAGGCATTTAACTGAGTTAAGTCCTGGCTGCTCATAATTTTAGTGATAAAGGAATCTTTATTGATGGTTCCAGACGTGAAGAAGACACTTTAGGGTTGTAAAATTGTGAAGAAGTGTTTAAAAGAATTTATATATCAAAAAGAATAAATAACTATTTTAAGGAAAAAAATCTTCAGGGACCTTGAGTCAGAAGAACTATATAAGTTTCTTATAAGGTTTATTTAGATTGAGGAGATCTACCTCCATTCAGACCAGCTTTAACTGTAGAGTATGTATGCCAGAATCAGTTAATATTGGAGTGTAATTTATGTTTAGCTCATCATTTATGAATGGTTAAAGAGCTCTTAAAATTTAGTATGTTTCTATTTTGATACTAAAGAGTATTAATTTATATTAAAACATTTTACTAATTCTCTGAGAATTTCATAGAATTTTAATCATGTCCAGCATAGGTGCCAGATATTTTTTTCATCTTTCATTAAGGAAGTGATAGCACACATTGAATATATGTTTTTAAAATAATATTCTTTGTTATATATTTTGGTTGTGTGTCTTTTCCTAATTAGATAGTAGTATGTCCTCTGTGTGTAGAACTATGTGTGATTTCACCTTAAGTACAGGGTACAGTTCAGCTGTAAAGATAACCAGAGTAAGCTTTTGTGAATGTAAAGTACATTTCTAAAATTAGTTCACTTAAAAAATATGTCATAGGAACAGTTTAGACATAAATTCAGATTATGACCTAAAGTCCAGGTTTTTTTATATATTCACTGGAATGAGAGGGGAGAGGAGATTCCCAGATGCACTTGAGAAATGAAAAAAGTGACCAGACCTGGCAAAATGATGACCATAATGAGAAGGGATGCTTTGACAGAAAAAGATCGTCTCAAAATTGTAGTCTTTGTCTTTATATTGTTGGTTAATATTTTAGGAAGCATGCCACACAGCCCTTATTGAGTGCTCATTTATCCTTTTTACCACTGTTGGAAGAGTGTTTTCCATCCACAGCTGTCCGAAATGGATCTTCAAGTATAAATATGTTAGCACTTTTATCAACACTATGTTTCAAATGAGACCTCTTTATGTGAGCCTTTGGACTTCCCAATGTTCTAGAATACACATTATACTTTATGCTACAGAAGTTGGTAACCATGACAAAAAATATCCTGAGGGAAAACCTGTTAGCTGAGTTTTAAATGGAGAACTCTGGAGTTAGACAGACACTGATTGATGCTGCCATGTCTTCTTACTCTTTACATATTCTTTATCTTTTGTCTTCAAAAGCATCAACAACATGCATGATTACCCAATATTTGCATTATTAATTATTAAATATGTGTCTATGTGAAGTATGCCAGTAGATAGCAACCCTGCAATTTCTAAAACACTTTCTCTATTTAGTGAGCTCTGAACTACAAGGTCATCTCCGAGTTATGGATAAGGTAGCCACAGGTATGTATGGTACCCAATTTACGTGTGATAACTTGAATGTTAGCATGTATTGGTATATGCAGAGCTGCCTATTGGTTAGGGAGATGTAATCATGGGAAAGGAAGAATCAAGCTTTTAACATCTTCATAGATCTCATCTTACAACATTTCTTATTTATAGAAATGATTTTTACTAGAATCTTCTAAATCATGTTAAAATAAATTTTAGAAATTACTAAATTCTTCCTTATTGTAGGAAGCACCTTTAGATGAAAGACACTATACTAAAGTGTCTTCTACACCTTTTTCTCAGGTTTTGCAGTGCTGCAAAAATCAACAGTGCCATATTGAGGCCAAGAACCAAATACAAAATCACTTTATATAATCTAGCTGTACCTCACAAATAATGATTTACATGATTTAAATGTCAAGGATTTTGGAGAGAACTTTGAAAACTATATATCACACTGGGTGATTCTTAGTCTTGATAAAATTCTGTAGCTTCTGTGGCTAGTAATGAGAGGGATTATAGTGCTAGAATCATTTATATGATAATGATGTGGAATCTAAAAAGAGAAATATGATTACTAACATTGATAGAGTCTGAACTTAAAGATATAACAAATGAGCTTGAAAAATGAAACTGGTATAAGTTCTAAAAATTGAAAAAGCTACACCAGAAGTACATGCAATTTTTGTGAACATAATGAAAGTAAAAAGATTATTTTAATTTTCTGAGCTTTAGCTACTTTTAAATAACTTGATAAGAACAATCTACAGGGCTATTTTGAATTATAAATTTATTATAAAAAATAACCACTCTGGTAGCTATTACATATTCAAAAATAAACAATTATTTTCTGTTTCTATGTTTGTGCTTGTGTGCGTGTGTCTGTGTGTGTGTGTGTGTGTGTGTGTGTGTGTGGTGTGTATGTTTACCAATACATTGATGCATATGTATAGACCAGTTGTCAGCATCTGATGTCTTCCTTATTATCTCCATCTTACTGTTTTCAGAGAAGATCTGTCACTGAACTTGTCATTAATGATTGGATAGACCAATGATCCAAAACCAAGTCCCCATGCTTAAAAAGCAAACACTCTAGTCAGTAACCCAAGTCCCCAACCCTATGCTTCTATTTTTTTTCCATTTTTAATTTTAATACTTAAGTTTTAGAGGAGTTTTAGGTTCCCCCCCAAAAAATGAAAAGATGGTAATAAGATTTGTCATCCGTGCCAAGTCTTTCACAAATGGACACTCCTCTGCTTACCAACAACTCCACACATTAAGGTTCATTTTTTGTTAATGAAGTTAGCACTCTTTTAGCCATCTCTTCAGTTGTAAAGAGGAAAGTAGATATGATGTTCTCTTGTTTTTAACTAGACCATAAGTAATGCTTTGAAAAGATAGTCCCTCCAGTATTGTTTAGTTGGTTTTGAATCAACTACACTAAATATAAAATGCTTGTTTTAATTCTATTATAAGTACTGTACACACATGATTTTCTGGCAATTGATTTTTTGAAATCAAGATTACTAAACTAAGTTAGGTTTAATTGACTTATTTAGTAGAGACACTAAGATTGGTATATGAAATGTTCAAATGAATCTAAGACGAGGTAAGGAGCTGGGGGATGGAATAATGCTGTAATCAAGGCTTTTTTTTCATAGCATTCAACTGCAGATTTTTTTTGAAAAAAATAAACTCTATTTCTGGTATTCAGGACCATAGATATTTAAACAGACAATTAAACATTGCATCAAAAATACCATGGTGTGTGTATTATATTTTGTAAGTCCCACAACATGAAACAGAGTAACCAATATTCATGGGAGAAAAAATAAAATGAGTGATTTCATCAATTATAAAAGGAACATTGAGTTATTAAAATTAGTCTGATCTTTAAGAAATTTCAGCCCAGCAGTAAAAATGTTATTAAAAATAGCAAGATCATAACAAGTAGTCATTAGAATTTGCATATGTGAATGAGAATGTTCTTAATTACAAATTGCATTCTCTAAATCATTTAGGAGCTGTAAATCAGCACAACAAAGAATAAGTCTAAACAGTAAAGTGTTTCTGGGGATTTTTCAAATGCAAATGATGTGAGCAACAACATTAAATGAGGGGGCTGCATTTTTTTCAAATCAAATATCTTATTGAAATAAAATATTATGACAGAAACTATAAAAGATTTTAAAATTCAGGGAACATTTTATTTAATCTAGAATGCTATATTCTGGAAGCCCCTAAATTCTAAAACAGAAGTGAGCGAACCTAATCCCGTGGTTGCTAACAAGGTCAATATAACCTTCTGTTACTGGCATTCTTAAAACATTAACTTACCAGGTAGTTATTACTTAAAAGCTCCTACATGCAATGACAGTAATATTTGGATAGATAAGATCTTGGACAAAAATCTTTCTAAAAGGATAAGAGTATGTATAGATTTTTCTGCCAACCACTAATAATAAAAATAATCCTAGACAATACAAATTTAAGAAAAGAGAACTTTTTTGTGGAAACTAGAAAGAGTAAATGAGACATGCTGAGGATGCTGGGATTGGAAAAATAACTGTGGTATGTTTCTTGCTTTCACTTTTACTCCATATACCAGATTATGTCCCCTAAACACTACTGAATTAAAAATGCAAACAAGAATTTTGCTAAAAAGGTTGACTCTGGGACAAAACATGAGGAAGGACACCATCTGGAAAGACAAAAAAAAAAAAACAATCATAATCTTAGTAGTCACCCTGTTCAAGTAAAAGATCATAGGAAACATTACAATACCTCTTAACAAAGAGGAGCAATACACTATTATTCTTGTTGCTGGCCTGTAAATTACATTAGTGAATTTGCCTGTGTACCTGCTTCAGGAGGCCAATGAATAGAGAGCTGGAAGTTTTATCCCAGCTTAAAGATATTTTTTTTTTGTTCAGGTTTTGGTGGAGTTCAGTGGTAAGCAGTAACAATGTGCTCTGTCCCCACTAGGCTACACTTAGAAGACACTTTCCAGGTAGCACGCATGCCTGTTCCACCTCAAAACAACAATAAAAAACCACTCACTTATGTTCTAAGTGAGGTCAATAGAAGGAGCTCTACAGGAGCAACTGGTGCTAACACTGTGGCTCCTTTTCTCACCCACAGGAAAACAAAAACTCAAGACCCAAGTGGATCTTGAGTATTCAACAGCAATACCGAATCTGTTAGGTTCTCAAAAATGCTGAAACCAAATCCTGAGAAACCTAAAATAGTCATTTCTCCAGAACTAACAGGGACATTTTCCTTCCAAAGTCAAGAAAAAGCTATCCTTGGCAGCCACGTTTAACCCCTGATGTTTTTAGTGTTGTGACACAATTAAGCAATAAGATGCTTTAAAGATACCCAGACTGAAGTGAAGAAAGGAAAGGCATTAAAAGTGTCCCCTGCTTATAGATAGTATAAAATAGACACAGAAAAAAATACTGCTAAATAAAACTTAAATCAACTACTTTGAAGAAGTCACATTGTCAATGTAATATTCTTTAAGTGTATACACAGATTAGCTGATTTCCTATAAAAATGGCAGCTTATATATTTTGGAGATGTTGAACACTTCTCTCAAACCTCAACAAAGAAATACAGACTTAGAATAAATAAAACTGATTTGAGATAAAAATAATTTTAGAAAACTTACTTTTTTCCACCTCAGTAAGTACCATAAAATTTGTTAATCCAAGGCAATATAGTAATGATGTAGAAATATACATGTATTAATTAAGTAAAATTGAAAGCTCAGATAAAAATCTTAATATTTGTGGCTAAGTGATGTTTCAACAAGGTACTGTAAAGTGATTCATGGTTACTTGAACCACAGTGATAGTAACATTTCTCCCATGCAAATTGTATGTATTTATAGGATTATTCTCATTGTATTCTGTTGTTTCATAGTCCTGTCAATTTTGTCTAAAAATTGTATAGTTTTAATTTTGTATTCTTCTTTTTTCTTCAACAATCAAAATCTCTAATTAATACTTAAAATATTTATATCTAAGCTCTTTTCACATTATATTAATTCTAAGAAATGAAAATAGAATATAGCCTTCGATATCACTACAATAATTTCATGTCCATACTTACAAACATTGAAGAGTGGCTGAACTCATTTAAGTATATTTACTGTTTTTGGTAATGTGTTTTTTTCTATGAGATAACTATATATATAAAATTGTAAATGTAAATATACCTACTTTTTTGTTCAAAGGTATCTTACAGAAAAAAATTAGTTGTAATTAATAATAATATTACAAAGTCTATGCTCAGTTCACAGAAACTTATTGTTCATTTATGTCCATGATGATTTTCCATTGTGCATATTTTGACACAAGTAACCCTTTTCTGACTTTACTCATTTTCATGTCTAATGACAACAAAACCCTATAATAATAAATATTCAAAGTATCTCACCTGAATTTCAAAGCATGCTTTAGAGGAACTTATAGTTTATATATCATCAGCATAGTTTAAAAGCACAAATTTCTAATTGAAAAGTCTTTCTGAGTATATGTCTGCCTTGTACATTCTGACATAAAGTAACAACTAAAATTCAAAAGCAAATGGAATTGATTATTATGACAGTTGTCCTTGTTTTAACTTCAGATTTATTGTTAAACTAGGAATGTACAACTTGAAGTTATCTATTGTCATATTGTGGCAACATGCATTTTTTTAGGCATCTTGACAAGTATATTATATGAGAGAAGAAAAGCAGAAAGAAGGGACAATAATTCTCTCTAAAGAACCTCTATAGTGTGATATTGAAGGTTATCTGTGCATTCAGTAAAGATTTTCAGAGCTTTCTGTGAAAAGAAATGTCATAACCTATAGTCCATTCTTATCTGCTCTAATAAAAAAGGCAATGAATGGCACAACTCTTTGATATCTCCTATAAATTTTAAACATGTCAAAATTTTATACTATTATGCCCATAAGAATTCAATGAGGTAAGAAAGCGAAAACATCAATCTAGGCATCCATATAATGTCTTAACATTTTGAGACCTTCAAGATTTTTCTGTATATTATGTTTTTAAAACTTATTTTTTCTTTTTGTGAATGTTTCTTTTGGAATTTATTGTGAAGTTATCTCAAAATATGTTTGCTTGTAATACATATAAAAGCATTATTTCTATGATTATTCTAATGATTATAATTAATTTCAGTTGACACTTAAACAGTTCATTTACATAAAAGTATACATGTATCTAAATCAATCTACATTATGCTTCTGATATGTGGTATCTAGACAGATGGACATGTTGCTGTGCTAATAAAATACAAAAAAAGTAGTCTTCTAGACATAAACATGATGTAATATTAAAGGTCACCTATGAATTTAGGATGTGTTTTAAAAGGCTTCATAGAGTATGGAGAACATAACATAGATTAATTGAAAAAGTAAGAAGTAGTAAAATTAATAGCATTTTGTTTTGAGGATTCTTTTGACTATATTTTAATATACAATATATTTAATTTGATTTAAATTAAAATAACAAGGCATTGTGATTTACTAGAAAATGGGCACTCCTCTACTACCACATGTACAGAACTGCATTGTATATAGTAAATAAAATTACTGTCATATGTCCTTTAATTCAGTACAGGTATCTTTCTACTCATAGAGGTATGTTGATAGAATTCTTACAGTACCCTTAACAAATTAAGTTTGACTATTGACTATATTAGATAAAATATTTAATTGGTTTCGTTAAACCTTTTTATAAAGTACTTATTTTGTGTTGGCCTAAAACTGGCCATACTTAACTTTTTACACAACCTTTAATAACATAAAAATTAATTTCACATTAGAGAGAGTAAAAATGTATTTGTTTATTTAATCCATTAACAAATATCTGTTTCTAAGGAACAGTCTACATGTCAGTAGGTAGGTAAGGTTCTGAGACAAAGTAATCAAATGAATGACATCCTATAACACTATGATTATTTGGGAAATATTTTTCATAATATTTACTGGTTAGGAGCAGTGAAAGAGCGATGGTTTCTTTCTGATGACAGACTCTCTAAGTCTGATTTGAGTTACTATAGTTTAGAAGGCAGAATAAAATCTTCCCCCTCGCAATAGCCGCCTCCACTAAACCTGGTCTCAGAGATTTCATTTTGATTTGACATGTGGAATTAATATGTCAGATTTCATGGTTGTTCCTGGGGTGACAACCCAAGAATAGATGTTAAGAAGATTAGGCACACAGCTCGTAGTGGTACAATGAAGGCTGAGGTTGGTTTCAGAATCTGATCATTATATATTGATCCTACCTTATCCATGATGTATACTTTACTTGACCAACACATCTTAAAGACTTATCTTTTCACAAAGTTTCCTGTGATCTGTAACTATTCATTTAACCTCTTCTTACCTGCATTTTCTTGTGAATCAGCTCATGAGTGCTTCAGTGGAAAATCATTTCTTTTGTTTCTTATATTCATTTTAACAGCTAGTAGTATCCCTGGACCTTTAATGAGAACTAAGATTCATAATCTTCCTCTCATAATGAAATTGAAAATTAAATGACAACCAATTGAAAATTTTCCAGGGTCTTTCATAGCTTTATAATTATAATACAAGATGTAAGTAAAACATAAATGTGATACAAACTTGCTAATTTTCAGACCCCTCTCATGAACATCACTTTACACCTTATGATACATGCTAAAGTGAGTTATTTTTGCTGATAAAAACAAAAGTTTACCTGTCTTTATTGCATAAGATGTGTCTGCTTTACCAACAAAGTTATGCAAACACACCATAGGTAGAGCTCTGACTCATTCCCAAGGCAAAGCAAAAAGAGAGGAAGTGGGTTATTGAGAAAAATAATTGTGTTAAACTTTTTTAGCATCCAAACATTAAAAGGCTTTTGCATTCTCTCCAAGGTCATTTTACTTCAGTGAATTGTGGCTTAGGCTTGCACATTATGCCTCCTACTATCTTCCCAGGATGTCATAAGAATTAATGAGATACTCAGTCCAACTCATATATTTCGCCACACCTCTGTGGATCCCCTCCACACCCCAAGGAGTGCTTTATAGGCATCCTTTACTGGAATTTCAGTATGCTCAATTAAGGAAGATTTAATTAAAAATTTATTTCAAAAATAACATCAAACTCCCCAATGCTTTTAAACTTACAAGCATTCCTCTCTGTAAAACACATATTAATTAGGGATCCCAGCTACATTTGGTGTTCTTTAGATGTCTTGAACTGTTTAACCAAGCTTTTTCCTCTTTAAACACACACACACATACACATACTCTCACACACTACAACTGAGGGAAATGCTCTGCAAAATTAATATGCATTTTACTCCTACTCATTGCTTCTGAACATGAAGTTCTCTTTGCAATTAACCACTGCTCTGCACACTGATGAAATATGGCAGTTGCAGAGGGGAATGCCAATCTGTTTTTTGCCTCTATTTTTTTTGATTAATTTAAACATAAATCATGAAGACATAACTTTTAAGGATCTTCTGATTTCTAAAGATAATTCATTGATGTTTTGAATCTATTTGATTTATTTTGTCTCTAATAGTTTCCTACTGCTAATAAATAAAGGAGAGAAAAATACTTAAAAGAAGAGAAATAAGAGGCCAAGGAGGGAGCATGAAGATATCAGAGAAAAGAAACCAAGAGTTAATTTGAACCCTAAGGGATGAATTAATTTGTGAATCATTGACCAAAATGGTTTTTGTGCTGCTGAAGTGATCTGACTCTACTATCAAAAATCGGCTATGTTATGAAGGCACGATGTGACTTGGGGCAAATCACTTAACTCCTTTGCTCCTCAGATTTATTTTATAAAGAGAACTGGATCTTCTCTGTGGCCTCTTTAGTTTCTAATTTCAATATCTCTGTGGTGCATAGCCATTGTCCATATCAGGCTATATTTTGCTTCTCTATGTTTGAGTATAAACTGGTGGCAGAGCTTCTTACATATCCACTTTCTTTTCCAAAACTGTGGAGAAGAATACTTGCTGAACTGTCAGAGAATAACAAAAGCAAATATCAATTATGTTAAGCTACAATAAAGTAACATTTGATTGAGTGTGTAGGTAATAGTTTTAGATTAAACTTTTAGCTCTTAAATTTTAATTTTAAAGAAACACAAGGCATATTACAAATAACAATGATTTCTATGGAAGACAAAAACAAAATATAAGAAATGTAGAATGTACTGTATTACAAAGTATCACAAAGAAAAAAGATTAATGAAACTATTCCACATTATTCTAACTGCTATCATAAACCAGAGAAAACTTGTGTAGTTTATGATAATTTCTCATTTTTCATTTTGTTTTTTTTGACAATTGGAAAGATAATGTAAGACCGTCAAATATGTACACTTATGACTTCTAATAGTGAAGATAACATCAAGTACCTTTTGAAGACTTCAGTGGATTATGTGTTGTGTATTCTAAGAAGAATGACATAGTTACTAAACAAGTGTATCTGGGGAAATATCAAATTTAGCAGCTATGCCCAGACAGCAAGCATTTCCTGATGCACCAAGAACTGATTCCCACAAGGAATAGTTAATCAGCATTGACCTTGGCCAATACACTATTTCAGCTTCCCAGATTTTTGTTAAATTATATGTGACACTCACTTCAGAGTAAGATACTTAAAAATAAACTTACTACAAATTCTTTTTCTGATTTCCTAACAACCACATATTGTCTCTGGTTCTTCCCTTCGCTTATGATTACTGTGTTTGAAATATTCAAAACAACTTCTTTCTTGCCTCCTTCTCTTTCACTTATTTCCATCTCTCCCTCCCACAAAACCAATTTATTCTCTGCTTTATTTTTCTTATCTGGCATTCAGTGCACATGGATTTGATCTTAACAAATAATTGGAGAATCAGCTTCCCAAGTCTAGTTAAAGAGTCATACTAAAACTGCTGGTATCTCCTGTTGAATGCCATTTTGAAAGAAATTGTATCTCTAAAAGATCATTTAATGCTCTGGCTTAATCCTATTATGGTATGGAGCAAAATAATCACCATATCCATGGTAAATCAGATCATATCAATGGTTGCTTTCCTAGAAACACTTCCTCTGAGTTCACGTGTAGGGCTTGTCCTTGAGTTTTACTTATGTATAGTAAAAATAAAGAAGGTTGTTGGTAGTTACAAAAATGAAAATACTGTAGATCCATTATAATCTAAGAGAGAGGGATAATGGAAAAATAGCTTCTTACCCTTAAGAAATTCTATTTTGCTTCCTTTGATCTTCTTTTTGACAACCAGGGAACCTAGTCTTAAGCTATGTATTCTTTTCTAGAATCTGGAAGTGAAACATTATAACTTGACTAAAAGTCAAATACATGGTTGATGTTTCTTTTTCTATTATTCTTTATTATTATGCTTTCTAAATTAAAATAAGTGCTGTGACTATCCATGTGGATTGCAAATACTTAAATAGCATTTTTTTTTAAGAAATAGGTTCTCCCAACACAATAGGAGTGAGCAGTCATGTGAAATCATTAGTTGGTATTACTTTTACATAAAGCTTTTATAAATTAATATATGTTCCATGTAATACCATTGAATATTACAGGACTGATTCTGCTTTGGAGCTGCATCAGATATTTTATAGGTGAGTCATAAATTCATAATTTTATGATGATAAAATATGCAGCTGAGATTTTAATGGTGAGCTAACATGTTTTATTTAAAATTGAGTCACAAGAAAATCTGAATTGGTAGAATTTCCCATTTAGATTTTAAAATAACTATTTTGAAAGTGTAATTTTATTAAATTGTATCTTTATCAAGTAAAATTTTCTCCATAAACACTTATATCAGGAGCCTTCTAGTTGTTACCAGAAGAGACATGTAGACTTTAGTTTTCTGGTATTAGAGTTAATATGACTGCACATTAGGCAGCCTTCTTTCAAATAGCCTCAGTAATATTTAGACAATGTTTGCAAAGTTAGTTTGAAAAGTAGTCTACAGATCTATTATCTGTCTTCCACTTTGTCTCTGTGAATAATGCAAAAAGAAATGACTAAGGTTAGAGTCTGTTGGTATTTTACTGTTAAGTCTTATTAATATTATCGCAACCAGGAAATTCCTGGATTCAACACAAATTCTTTCTTTAACTGCATTAGATTTAATTGCCAGAAAATGAATGGTCAGGAGACTCATTTTCTGTTACCATGATTCATACATCAATCGCTTCTTGATTTCTTTAACCCCATTTCATAAACTTTGATAAAAGAGTAGTCAGAAGGTGATTAGTCAATTACCAGACTGTTTATTTCACAAGGAGTAGACTTGTGGGAAAAGTAAATGAGGATGAAAGGTTAATGTGATAGTATGGGTCATCCTGTTGATGAAATAATCTAAGTGTGAGGCCACCAGCTGCTTTGAACAACACTAGAAGAGTTTGGTAGAGTCTGCATCTGATACAAAACCTCTGCCCTGCAAGACTTAAAATGTTTAAAAGAGGTTAATTACAATATTCAAAAACAACATAAAATAACATGCTAAAGGTATATTTTTAACTGAAAAATGAAGATCACAGAAACTAAGGTTCTCTGCATCTATCTGCACAGGAAGTGGAGCTGTCTAAGAGGGAGTGAATAGTTGGGGCAATCCTGTGTAAATATATTTTCTTTCAGTGAAGTACTCTGACACTTAAAGCATGTTTTATTTGTAACAGGGTCCCTGTGACACACCTTATAAACACTTCTAACACAGGAAGTTCTGCTACTATAGAGGTAATTCCAAAAGCATGACTTCATTCTTTTTACATCCTTTCTAAACTTCTAAGGATGCACATAGTTTACTAAGAAACTTATTGCCCCATCCTTTCTATGTAAATATTAATTGCTACTCAATATTCAAAATTCTATATACTTATACAAGAAAGCTATGTAGTGGGATGTAGCCATTGAACAGGAGAATTTCCTTGTGCAGCCCATTCATATTTAAAGTACAATGAAAGACACATATTCCTAACCAAAAGGAAATGCTTCCATTTGTTATATCTGAAGCTGTAACTAATATTTTTTAAAGAAAAAAATTTCAAGAATAGTGGATATTTTTAACTAACAATATTTCAGCATCTTGTCTGAGACAACTATATTTGGATTCCTAATTATATATTAAGATTTAGGAGAGAAGAGAGCAGATTCCAGCTCCTGGGCCGTCTGTCCAGAGACTTCCTCTCTGGGCTCGGGATCAAACGTAGGATCTGATTTCAGACTCTTGCCAGTAGACAGGCAATAGGCTATAGCTGTGAGGGGCCTCTTAAGCGACCCCTAAAAGAAGGGACCTCACATGGCCCGCCCCCTGATGCCTTTGAGAAAATCGGACCTTGTCCAGAGTGGAGTCAGAGATCCAGGAGACCCCTTGCTCAGAGTAGACAGGAAACACACAAATCCTCTAGCGTCAGTGAACTAGGGAACTGTCTAGTTGTGAACCACTGAAGCCATGAGCAGAAACCAGTGCAAAAATACATATAACAATATAAAGAACAATAAGGCAACACCAGAAGAAACTGATGGTTCTACAACTACAAGACCTGAAAAGAGCAATGAAGAGGAAACGGAAGGAAACAACAGCAATAACACCTTTATGAAGATTATTAAAGACTTTAAATAGGATTAAAAAAATTCCCTTAAAGAAATTGAAGAAAGTACATTAAAAAACGGAAGAGATAAATAAATCCTTGACAAAAAAAAACAAAGAAAACCAAGAAAAGGAAAACCAAAATATGAAAGAAACATTCCAGGAACTAAAAATTGAAAAAAAAGCAATAAAAAAGGTGCAAAATGAGGCAAAGGTGGAAACAGAAAATCTGAACAAAAGAACTTGCACTACAGATACAAGCATAATCAACAGAATTCAAGAGATGGAAGAAGGAATCTCTGGAGTGGAAGACTCAAGAGTGGAATCAATAAATCAGTCAAAGAAAGACTAAAACCAAAGAAGCTATACCACAAAACATTCAGGAAATTTGGGACACCATGAAAAGACCTAACATTAGCATAATAAAAATAGAAGAAGGAGGAGGAGGAGGAGGAGGAGGAGGAGGAGGAGGAGGAGGAGGAGACAACCAGATCAAGGCACAGATAATGTATTAAAAAAAATCATAGAAGAAATCTTTCCCAACTTAAAGAAGGAAATGCCTATAAAGATACAAGAAGCTTACAGAACATCAAATAGATTTTACCCCCCAAAAGTCTGCTTGCCACATATTAATCAAGCCTAAAACATATAGAACAAAAAAAATTTAAGAGTTGCAAAGGAAAAGGACCAACTTACCTATAAAGTCAGACCCACCAGAATAACACCTGACTATTCAATGAAAACAATGAAAGCAAGAAGGTCTTGGTCAGAAGTTATACAGACACTACTAAAGCAAGGCTGCCAACCTAGACTACTGTATCCAACAAAACTATCAATCACCATAGATGGAGTAAACAAGATAAATCAGACTTAAACCATACCTACCTACTTATGTGACCCTTCAGAAAGCATTAGAGGGAAAACTCAAACCTAAGGTAACCAGATACATCCATGAAACCACAATGATCCAACAGAAGAAAAGCACAGAGAAAAGAAATACATACAAGCTACCACCAAAAATAACAGGAAATATCAATCAGTAGTCACTAATATCCCTTAATATCAATGGACTCAATTCATCTATAAAAAGACACACTAATACAACGGATACAAAAACAGAAGCCATCTTTCTGCTGCATATCAGAAACACACTTTAACATTAAAGACAGAAACAGGCTCAGTGTAAAGGACTGGGGAAAGATTTTCCAATCAAATGGCCCTAAGAAACAAGGTGGTATTGCCAATCTAACATCTAATAAGGTAGACTTCAAACTACAGAGATGAACATTACTTATTCATCTCATGAAAAACTGATACAGATGATATCTTAAACCTGGATATTTATGCTCCTAATATAAGGGCACCTAGCTATGTAATAGAAACACTACTAAAGCTCAAATCCCACATCAGTTCTCATACCTAATAGTGAGAGACTTCAATATCCCACTTTCACCCTTTAATAGGTCAACCAGACACTCTTAAAAGAGAAATAAGGAGTCTAACAGAGGTTATGATGCAAATGGATTTAATAGATATTTGCAGAAGCTTCCACTCAAATGCAAAGGAATATACATATTTCTCAGCACCACCTGGAACTATCTCTAAAATTGACCACATAATTGGTCATAGAGCAAATATCAATAGATACAAAAAAATGGAAATTATCCCTTGTATCATATCAGACCACAAGGGCCTAGAGTTTGAGTTCAACAATAACAAAAAAACACAGAAAGCCTACCAACTCATGGAAACTAAGCATCACTCAAGTGAACTACCTCTGGGTCAAGGAAGAAATTAAGAAAGAAATCAAAGTCTTTCTAGAATTTAATGAAAATGAATCCACAATGTACCCAAACTTGGGGGACACAATGAAATCAGTCTTAAGGGAAAAATTCATAGCACTTGATGCTTCTATTAAAAAACATAGAGAAATACCACACTAGAGAACTAACAGCACAGTTGAAAGCCTTAAAACAATTAGAAACAAACTCACCTAGAAGGCATAGATTGCAGGAAATAATCAAATTTTAAAAGAGACAAGGATGAACATTACTTATTCACACATACACCACATATACCCATGAAACCACAAACAATCAATAATACAGAAAGATCAGCAGGGGATATATTCACTCATTAGTGGATTTAAACAAAAAGCAAAGCATATCCAAACTGCAAACCACAACCTCTGAGCTTGGAAACCAAAAGACCTTGGACCAGCAACTTGGAGCCCATTCCCTCCAGAGGAACACCTGACCCAGTCTTGATATTGGGGTGAAGAAAGCAGATCTGCCTGTAGTGGGTGGAGAACTGAGCTACCTTGGTACCTTGGAACGTCCTGCCCTTTCTGGGGAGGATATAAAGTGATGGGGAGAAGAGAGAGAGAAACTAGAAGGGTATGGAGGAGGAAGGGAGTTTGAACATGGTGATACATGGATAAAATATATGACCTTATTTATAATAAATCAAGTATTTTTAATCATATATGTAATTCTACATATTACTTACACATAATCAAATGGAATAGTTTTATAAAATAGCATCTGTATAATACAAGTCTTTGTATTACACCCAGATCTTATAATTGGACTCGAGGAAGTGACACAATAAAAATATACTTGAGTTTGATGTAAGGTAGATTAGTTCAAATAAACTGCTCTTATAAATTTAAAGAAAAAAAAATCTCTCTTGAATATGCTCCATAAAGTCAATCTGTTGAATTCACCACCGTGGCAGGTCACTTAGTCCAATACCATGGATGTATAATTTTATGGCTCTTAATAACATTTGTTGTATGCAAAGCATGGATTATAACATTGAAAACCAAAACTTATGCTTCAATGCATATTTTTTTTGTAGTTCATGAAAAGTAAAGCAACTTACTTAATGCCACAATGAGCCTCCTGAAGGAGAAATTAAGAAAAAAAATTTATGGTTGATTTTGAAATTGAGCTGTTGTGTCATAATCTATTTTACTATGTTCCAATATCTTTATATTTTAAAATAAATATTGAGATAAGTCAGGGAAGAATGTTTTGGTATTTGCCAGAATATAAAAATGAGAGGTTTTTTATTTTATATGCTCAGTTTAGCCTTTTTTTTTTGTCTTTTTCCTTCATAAGGGTCTCTCAAATGTTAAAATATCTTTTGATTAATTAAAATATAGGAGAATATCCTATAATTCATGAATAATTTAATGTTTTGTTATCACATAAGCACAACTTATTAAAAGGAATCGGTGCCACAAAGACAGTTGAGCTACTGGGAGCTCATTGGCTCTGGATTGACAATTGGAAACCTGCATGAGACTGAAGTAGGCACTCTGCAGGTGGAAGATAGTGTGTGCCTTGGGCAGAGTGTGGGGCCTCTGTCAGTGGGAGACACTAGATTTATCTCTAGTGTGTGAACTGGATTTTTTAGAGCCCATTCCCTGTAGAGGGATACCTTGCTCAGCCTTCAGATGATGGATGGGTTTAGTTCTGCCTCAAATTGATATGCAGGTTATATTGACTCCTTGTGGGAGTCCTTACACTGTCTAAGAAGTGGATGAGGGGTAGGGTGGGGAGAAGCTGGGGGCCAGTAGGAGGAGGCGAGGGAAGGGAAACTGTGGTTCATATGTAAAATTAAAAAAAAAAACTTTAAATAAAAAATAAAACTTTAAAAAAGAAAATTTGGAATATTTGAGATTTTGTTAGCAGGAAGCAGTTACTTAAAAAGTGAATCTGAGGTAATTTGAGTGTGTCATGGACACAATTCTTTATTATTCAGAAAATACTTCCTTAGGATAGAATAATTGTAGATTATTATTTAGCACTTTGTAGTTGAATAATATTTAATTAGAAGGTAACTTGTTACTTTAAGTGTGATTTAAAGACTTCCTTTATCTCAGACCTACTGACAAAGTGACTATAAAAAGAAACCTAAGGGGATCATTTAAAAAATAAAATTTCTTGTCATAAGTAAATTATGTATAGGGGTGCAGAGGTCTCTGAATCCTTAGAAACACATATAATTCTTCAAGAGGTACTGACTTGAGTTCCCAGCACCTACATCAGATGGCTCACACCTACTATAACTATAGCTCTAAAATATCTGATCCTCTCTTATTGCCAAAACAAACTTGCACACATATATGCACATAGACATACAAACACTCACATAACTAAAACAAAATAAAAATAATTCTATAAAAAAGAAAATCATCAATATTTATGTTAGTACATTATATAGAATATATTTACAATGTATGTATCAGAGAAGGTTGGTCTACAAACCTATTTTCTACAGTTTTTTTATACACTTAAATGAATGTAGTCCTAAGGAAACTCAAACTTCATTTGGAAAACCTTTACCCCTAAGTTAGTTGGCATTTAAAGGAGAAATGAAAAGAAATGGAAAAAGTAGTCTAAAAGAGTGTTCATTTATAACAAAGAAAGAATATTTGAATGCTGCTCAAATTGATGGAATTTTTGATGTTTTCAATAGAACACTTTAATTGCCTTCTTGAGATAAAAATTCAATATTTATAATTAGAATCTCTGAAAATTAAAAATTTAAATGTGACAGTACTTTCAATATGTCTGCTAAAATCCATCCTGTTAAGCAAATACATTCTCTTTGTAAATAAATCAGCTACCTTATTAAGTATGGCAATTTGGTTTTATCCCAATAATAGAAGGAAAGTGATACTGTCCTACTATGTCTCATTAAACGTAGAGTATTATGTATACTAATTGAAGGGAAATACAAAGTTTTGAATTGATAATGGGAATTGAAGTTAAGGAAATGGTTTTAATATATAACAAATAATGATTGTAATTATTTCAAAACAAGACAATATCTGCATATTGAGTCTGAATAAGGTAACTCAATAGGAGGAAAGGAGTCTTGGGGGCAGGCAAGAGAGTCTGAGATACACCTACACCCACTTTAATGTTATTTTAAGTGATACACCTATTCAGCAATAAAGTTATTTTTTTCAAAATACCATCCAATAGCTCCTTCTTACATTAAAAATGTAAAAATGGTAATTTCAATATTGATTTATAAAATTGTGAGCAAACTATGATTTGTAGCATGTATGAAACAATGTTTTTTTTTCCTAAGTCAACCACTTTATTTTCTGAAATAACTGTCATTAACTTTCATAGGAAGTAAAACTCCTTCTTGAGATGTGTAACAACTTGTGTAGACTTATCATTAAATTTTATTTTCAAAATGAAAAATTGATACTGTTTATAAAATTCATTTTAATGATAAAATGAAATATTAGGTTTTACATCTAGGTTTAAGCCTTAGTTATATGCTTTAACCTTATAAGTTCTATGAGAGTATTTTGAAATATCTTCTCAAAACTTTCATAGGAGAATGAAGGATAATTTTCTCTTCTTTCAATGATCAAGCCAGAAAAATTCTCACTGAAAGAGACTTAAGAATTCACAAGACAAACCTGGAATGGTTGTACATACTTTTAAGTGTAGTATTTGCAAGGTTGAAGCAGAGAGTTCCTTGAGTTTGAGGCTAGGCTGGTCCACACAGAGAGTTCCAGAATAGCAACAGTTTTGCAAAGAAAACTTGTCTCAAAAAGCATACCTCTAACCTAAACAAAGAATTCACAATACAAGACTAGTATTGTCTACTCAGTGAGTTCCAAACAGATCATGTCTACATAGTTAGTTATTGTCTCAAAGAATACAAATGCAATAATTCTTAGGTACAATGTTTATTATTTGTTGAATGGAAGAAATATGGATAAATGAATTTGAAGAGGAAACTGGGAGAATGTTTAAATAGAAAATTCTTCATAGAAAGTACACATAGAGAATATTAGGACACATATAACAAAGATACTGAAGTAGTAGGTCTCACACTGCATTCATTTTTGATTGTTTTCAATTTATCCTTCCATTTCTTCTCAGTCAGATTCTTTTCGAATGGTGCTTTGAATTATTCTTCTGTGGTTTTCCAAAGGCAGTCTAGAGAACGTTTGAATCTTTCCTCTGTAGGGTCTCAAAACAACCCTTTGTTAAAAAAAAAAAAGAAATATAAAAATAAATAAAGTGCTTTGATCCTTCCTCTCCAACTTGTTCCTGTTCTGTGCCTTGCTTTGGCCTGCTTGTTTTCTCTGTGGGTCCACATCAAGGAAGGATCTGAGGGAGCTAGGTAAATGGTGTTTATATCCCCAAAGACACTCTTTTCTCAGAAATTCTGACTAAGCTTGCTACCTAAAATATGTGCTACAAACCTTGCTGCTCCAAAAGGAAGTTCTGGCTGAAAAAGTTAAAACTTGGAGCTTCATTTATTTACAGCACCAGTGCCTTTGCCTGACATCACCCTGAGCCCAACTCCTGCCTCCTTGTGCTTCATATTGATTTAAGAGAAGACTTATAGATTCAGCTTCTAAAGTGTTTTTAACTTTATTTTAATAAGAACTTGTTTAAATGATTTTATTTTAATGTACAACTGTAAGGTATGTATAATCACATCTAAGTCATTGAACTTCAAATAGCTTAATGTTTTATAATTTATTTTAAATGAATAAAAATTTAAAAAAATATTTTGAACATTATGATGATTTACTGTTTCCATGTAATGTCCTTTGGGAATTTAGGATTCAACATGTTAGCATGATTGATTTTCTGAACTTTCTTTTTTAATGTTCTTGGGCAAATCATTTAACTATTTTATAAATTTATATCTGGTAGGCAAAAATCAATCTCGTTCATAGCTATCGAGCACAAAAAGATATGACTGACAAAAAATTTCCTCTATCTCTTTTTAACAGCTTTATTGTGTAATTACCATACCATAAAATTCTAAGTGTGTAATTCAATGGGTCTTTTTTTTTTTGATAATTTACTGAGTTAGGCATGCACTGATGATATGTGGGTTTTAAATATTTCAATCACCACAAAGAGGATTCTCATAACTACTGGAAATCTCTCAAATATTTTGCCTCAAGCCTAAGGTAATACCTAAGTTACTTCTGTCCTTACATATTTTCATTTCATGGAATTTAATAAAATATTATTTGGTGTAGTGAATAGGACTAAACAACAGCCTACAGAATGGGAAAATATTTTCACCAACCCTCCAAGTGATAGAGGATTGATCTCTAAGACATAGAAAGAACTCAAAATCTAGAGCCCAAAACCTTGAATAACCCAATCAAAAAATGGGGTTCAGAACTAAAAAGGAAATTCTCAGCAGAGGAATTACAAATGGCTGAGAGGCACTTGAAAAAGTGCTCATCATCTTTAGCCATCAGAGAAATGCAAATCAAAACAACTTTGAGATACCACCTGACACCTGTCAGGTTGGCAGAGATAAAAGTCACAGATGACAGCCTATGCTGGAGAGGTTGCAGAGCAAGGGGCACACTCCTCCATTGTTGGTGGGAGTGTAAGCTTGTTCAGCCACTCTGGAACGCAGTATGGCGGTTTCTCAGAAAACTGAGAATCAATCTCCCCAAGGACCCAACAATACCACTTCTGGGTGTATACCCTAAAGAGGCACATTCACACTCCAAAGGTATTAGCTCAAATATGTTCATAGCAGCATTATTTGTAATACCAAGAACCTGGAAACAACTTAGATGCCCCTCAACTGAAGAATGGATTAACAAGCTGTGGTACATCTACACAATAGAGTACTATTCAGCAATAAGAAAAAATGATATCCTAAAATTTGCAGGCAAATGGATGGATTTGGAAAATATCCTCCTGAGTGAGGCATCACAAACCCAGAAAGATAAGCAGGGGATGTACTCACTCATTAGTGAACTCTAAAAAAACAAACAAACAAACAAACAAAAAGCATGCCCAAGCTGCAAACCACAACCACTGAACAAATTGGAATCTGAAACACCTTGGACTGACACCTTGGATCCCACTCCCCCTCGAGGAACACCTGACTTAGTCTTGATGTTGGTGGGAGGAAAGTGGATTTCCCAGGAGGGAGGTTGAACTAAGCAATATTGGGACATTGGAACCTTGGGATCGCCTGCCCAGGGCAGGGATGGCAGATGTGGAGAAGAAAGAATGACCTGATGTGGTGGGAAGGGTAAGGGACCTTGATTAAGGATATACAGGGACAGAAAATTTAACTTCTTTATCCATAATAAAAAAAAAAAAAACAAAAACAAAGAAAATTATTTAGTGTATTCTTTCTTACATCTGTTTCTTTCTCTTGGTGAGATTTCTCTTTCTAACATTATATTTATTTATTTTAACTTCCTTTTGATGTATTATTTATGTCTTTCACATCATGCCTCCAGATCCTAAAACACCCCCTTCCAATATCAAAATTAAAATTTAAGAAACAAAAGAGAGAAGAAAGGATAAAGGGAATATCTTGTTATGGAAGCTGAGGTGCAATATGGGACTGTGAGTCATTTATTCATACATTTTTGTATGCAGGTGTTCATCACCAAGAATCATTGGTCTGGTTCAAGGCCTTTGGTCTCCCTATTCCATCTCTGCTGAGCCCTCACTGAGACTTTTCATGAACATCCCATTGTGGCCCTGCCAGCTTTACAGTCTTTACCTCTAAGCTGAGTTTTTACTAGTTCAACCCTGGCAGCAATGTTCAGTTATCCCTCTTTGCCATCTTCATTGTAGGTTCTCCCACACTTAGACTTTCAGGGCCAGATCTGCTCGGTTGCCTAGGCCTAGGTTGTTTAGGGTCCACTCTACTAACTGCTGAAGCTGATGAGGAGCAGGGGCAGCTCTCCAGCTCTTCTGACCTCAAGGCCAGCTCCTTCACCTGACCCAAGGATGATGGGGGGATGTATCTCTTCCAGGCCATGGCACCAGATGGAAGATGAGGAGTGGACCTAGGTCTCCCACTCACACATCATTCTCCAGGCAGGCTCACCTGTGCTGTAGTAGTCAACAATGTCTGCTCAGCTCTACTGCCCAGATGAGGTGCAGGGATTGCTCTCCTAGTGTTGCAGCTGGTAAAGGACAGGTAGTAGAGACAAATGGGAGGGCATCTTTCATTCCTCCTTATCACTACACTAAAAATGAGGGAGGCGGTACCAGCTTTGCCTCTCTCAAACCATCAGACCTAGCTTCCTGTGATTGCTGCTCACGTTGTTTCAAAAGGACTATTTTCCCAAGTGTTGCAGCTAGTGAGGGGTTAGGTCAGGCCCCCCACCTGCTAGAGGAATTAAGGAGAGAGAGGAAGTGGAGACATTGTTTCCACATGCATGCGCCCATAAGGCATATGAGAAGTCCATCACCTCTTCTCTCATTCTCTCACCCTCAGGGCCAGCTCATCCATGCCTCTGAAAGAGCTTCAGCTTTATTGTGATGCTGGTATGTCAAATTTGTTTTGATTTGTATTTCTCTGATGACTAAAGATGTAGAGCACTTTTTCAAGTGCCTTCAGCCACTCGTAATTCTTCTGCTGAGAATTTCCTTTTTAGTTCTGAGCTCCATATTTTGATTGGGTTATTCAAGGTTTTAGGTTCTAGTTTCTTGAGTTCTCTGTAAATTTTAGAGATCAGTCACTTGTAGGGTTGGTGAAAACCTTTTCCCATTCTGTAGGTTTTGTATTGTCCTGACTGTGTGCTTGGCTTTACAGAAGCTTCTCAGTTTTAAGAGGTTCCACTTATTGATTGTTGTTCTTAGTGTCTGTGCTACTGGTGTTATATTTAGGAAGTGGTCACCTGTGCCAATTTGTTGAAGGGTATTTCCCACTTCCTTTCCTATCAGGTTCAGTGTGATTGGGTGTATGTTGAGGTCTTTGATCCTCTTGGATTTGAGTTTTGTGCAGGGTGATAGCCCTGGATCTATTTGCATTGTGCTACACACTACCATCAAGCTATACCAGCACCATTTGATAAAGATACTATCTTTTTTTCCAGTGAGTATGTTGGGCCTCTTCATCAAAGATCAGGTGTTCATAGGTTTTTGGTTTATGTAAGGATCTTTAATGTAGTTACATTGATCAACAAGTCTGTTTTTATGCCAGTACCAGGCTGTTTTTCTTATTGCAGCTCAATAGTATAACTTGCAGTCGGGAATGATGATGCCTCCTGAGGTTCTTATGATGAGCAAAATGATTTTGGCAATCCTGACTTTCCTGTTATTCCAAATGAAATTGAGTATTGCTCTTTCAAGTTCTGTAAAAAATTGTGTTGGGATTTTGATGGAAAGTACGTTGAAACTTTATTTTGTTTTTGGTAGAATTGCCGTTATTTTCTATGTTGATAGCACCTATCGAGGAACATGGGAAATCTTTCCATTTTCTGATATCCTCTTCAATTTCTTTCTTCAGTGATTGAAAGTTTTTGTCAAATACATCTGTAACTTCATTGGTTACAGTTACTCCAAGGAATTTAATGCTATTTGCAACTATTATAAAGGGTGATGTTTCACTTATCTTTTTCAGTCCTTTTATCTTTAGTACATTGGAGGGCTACTGATTTCTTTGAATTAATCTTGAATCCTGCTACATTGCTGAAGGTGTTTATCAGCTGTAGAAGTTCCCTGGTAAAATTGTAGATCATATATGTATATAATCATATATATCATCTGCAAATATAGTTTCACTTCTTGTTTTCCGTTTTGTATCCCCTTAATCTTCTTTTGCTCTCTTATTGCTTTAGCTAAAACTTCAAGAACTACATTGAATAGATAAGGGAAGAGAGGACATCTTTGTATACTTTCTGATTTTAGTGGGATTGCTTTGAGTTTTTCTCCATTAATTTTAATGTTGGCTGTTGACTTCTTGTAATTCACCTTTAATATATTTAGATATTGTTCCTGTATTCCTGATCTCTCCAGGACTTTTAGCATAACAACTGTTGGATTTTGTCAAAGGCTTTTTCAGCATCTAAGGATATGATCATGTGTTTTTATTTTCCTTCAGTTTGTTTATATGAAGGATGACAATTATGGTTTTTTGTATGTTGAACCATCCCTGCATTTCTGGGATGCAGCCAACTTGATCATGCTGGATGATATTTTTTATATCTTCTTGTATACGGTTTGCCAAAATTTTGTTGAGAATTTTGGCATCAATATTCATGAGGGAAATTGGTTTGTAATTCTCCTTCTTTGTTACATCTTTCAGTGGCTTGGGTATTCGGGTAATAGTGGCCTCATAAAAACAGTTTGGCAATATTCTTTCAATTTCTACTGTGTGAAACAGTTTGAGGTGTATTGCTAATAACTCTTTGAATGTCTGGTAGACCTCTGCACTGGACATGTTTTGTTTGTTTGTTTGTTTGTTTTGTTTTGTTTTGTTTTTTAACATGGGAGGCTTTTAATGACAACTTCTATATCCTTTAGGATTATAGGTCTGTTTAACTATTTAATCTGATCTTGATTTAATTTTGGTAAATGGTACCTGTCCAAAAACCTGTCCATTTCTTCTAGGTTTTCCATTTTTGTGGAGTATAGATTTTCAAAGTATGTCCTGATAATTCTCTGGATTTCATGGGGGTCTGTTGTTATGTCCTACATTTGTCTAAGATTTTGTTGATTTGGATATACTCTCTTTGCTTTTTGGTTAGTTTGGATAAGGGTTTATATATCTTATTGACATACTCAAAGAACCAACTCTTGGATTCATTGATTCTTCGTATTGTTTTTTTTTTGTTTCAATTGTATTGATTTCATCTCTAAGTTGGATTATTTCCTGACATCTACTCCAATGTAAGTTTGCTTCTAATTGTTCTAAGGCTTTCAGCTGTTGTGACAGATCTCTAGTGTGGGATTTTTCTAGGTTTTTCATATAGACATCTAGTGCTATCAATTTTCCCCTCAAGACTGCCTTCATTGTGTCCCACAAGTTTCAGTATGTTGTGGATTCATTTACATTAAATTCTAGGAAGTCTTTGATTTCTTTCTTCATTTCTTCCTTGACTCAGAGGTGGTTCACTTGAATGATATTTAGTTTCCATGAGTTGGTAGGCTTTCAGTGATTTTTGATGCTATTGAACTCTAACATTTGGCCTTGATGGCCTGATATGATACAAGGGACTATTTCCATATTTTTGTATCTATTGATATTTGCTTTATGACCAATTATATGATCAATTTTAGAGAAGGTTCCATGTGGTCCTGAGAAATATGTATATCCCTTTGCATTTGTGTGGAAGTTTCTGTAAATATCTACGAAATCCATTTGCACTATAACCTCTGTTAGACTCCTTATTTCTCTGTTGAGTCTCTGTCTGGTTGACCTATCCAAAGGTGAAAGTGGGGTATTGAAGTTTTCCACTATTAGGGTGTGTGAGTTGATGTGGAATTTGAGCTTTAGTATTGTGTCTTTTACATAGATAGGTGTCCTTATATTAAGGGGCATAAATATTCAGGATTGAAATCTCATCTTGACCAATTTTCCCTGAGATGAATAAGTAATATCCATCCTGGTCTCTTTTAATTGATTTTAGTTTGAAGTCTACTTTGTTAGATATTAGAATGGTAACTAACATCAGCTTGTTCCTTAGGGCCATTTGATTGAAAAATCTTTTCCCAACCCTTTAGTCTGATCTTGTGTCTGTGTTTAAGGCTGAGATGTGTTTCTTCTATGGAGCCTAAAGATGGCTTCTATTTTTTTATCCATCTTGTTAGTGTGTGTCTTTTTATAGGTGAGTTGAGTCCATTGATATTAAGGGATATTAGTGACCCCTGGTTGATATTTCCTGTTATTTTTGCTGGTGGGTTGTATGCATTTCCTTTCTCTGGGTTTTTCTTCTGTGAGTTTATTGATTGTTCGTCGTTTCATGAGTATATCTGGCATCCCTAGGTTGGAGTTTTCCCTTTAATGCTTTCTGAAGGGCAGGATTTGTAGATAGGTATTGTTTAAACCTGACTTTGTCATAAAATATCTTATTTACTCCATCTATGGTAATTGATAGTTTTGCTGGTTGTCTAGTTTGGCAGCCTTGCTCTTTCAGTGTCTGTATAACTTCTGACTAAGACCTTCTTGCTTTCATTGTGTTCATTAAATAGTCAGGTATTATTCTGATGTGTCTGCCTTTATAGGTAAGTTGGCCCTTTTATTTTGCAGCTCTTAAACTTTTTCTTTGTTCTGTATGTGTTTTGGCTTTATTATTGTGGCGAGGGGACTTTTTTGGGGTCAAATCTATTTGGTATTCTGTAAGCTTCTTGTGTCTTTATAGGCATCTCCTTCTTTAAGTTGGGAAAGTTTTCTTCTAGGATTTTATTGAATATATTATCTGTGCCTGTGATCTGAAATTCTTCTCCTTCTTCTATTTTTATTATGCTCATGTTAGGTCTCTTCATGGTGTCCCAAATTTCCTGAATGTTTTGTATTATGACTTTTTTAGTTTTAGTGTGTTCTTTAAGTGATTTGTCTTTTTCCACTATTGATCCTTCCACTCCAGAGATTCTCTCTTCAATCTCTTGGATTCTGTTGGTTATGCTTGTGTCTGTAGTTCCAGCTCTTTTGTTCAGGATTTCTATTTCCACTTTTGCCTCATTTTGTGCCCCCCCTTTTTTTGAGGATTACGAATATTTTATTATGACCTTTTGCATTATTTCACATTTTTTTTTGCTGATAGCATGTACAACTTCTATGTTTAAAATATTTATTATTATGAATAAAGTCACATTTTCTATATGTGTATATCCTTATTCAAAGTCCCTTCCCCCACCCACACTCTCAGATCACTCTCTCTTCTCCACATCTTCCCATCTCCTCCCCAGCATGGGCAGGAGGTCCCAAGGTCCCAATGTCCCATTGTCCCAATGTCCCAATATTGCTCAGTTCATCCTCCCCTCCTGGTAGGTCAAGTTTTCTCCCCCCCCCCCAAGATAGAGAATGGGTCAAGTGTTCCTCTAGGGGAAGTGGGATCCAAAGTGTCAGTCCAAAGTGTTTCAGATCCCAAGTTGTTCCATGGTTGAGGTTTGAAGCTTGGGCGTGCTGTGCTCTTTTTGTTTATTTGTTTGTTTGTTTAGAGTCCACTAATGAGTGAATACACCCCCTGCTTATCTTTCTGCATTTGTGATACCTCACTCAGGAGGATATTCTCCAAATCCATCCATTTGCCTGCAAATTTTAGGATATCATTTTTTCTTACTGCTGAGTAGTACTCCATTGTGTAGATGTACCACAGTTTGTTAATCCATTCTTCAGTTGAGGGGCATCTAGGATGTTTCCAAATTCTTGCATCTCCTGTCTGCTCTGAGCAAGGGGTCTTTTCAGTCTCTGCTTTGGATGGGGATGGAGTTTCAAAGCCCTTATTCCTTGTGGGATGTTGCAGTTTGCCCTGGAGTGGGGGCCCAGCTGGACAGGGCCTAGAGCCTTCTGCTGGGACCAGTCTGTTATCAGACCTTTGGCTGTGAGCCCAATTCCAGAGAGGAATTCTCTGGATTGTGACTCAGGAGGAGGGATCTGCTCACCTTTGACTCTGCTCTGTATGGGGGCGGAATTTCAGAGCCCTCTCATTACTTTTTCTTAATGAATAATATTCCATTCTGTGGCTACATTGTATTTTGTTCATTCTCTGCCAAAAGAAAATGTGGTTGTCTATATTATTTCATGTGTTATGAAAAATGAATATTGTATGAACAGTTACATAAATTTTGTGTGTGAACATCTATTTTCATTTTTCTTGAGAGAATAATTGGAAGTAAAATTGTTATAGTATGTATGTATGATTTTATAAAACTGTGGCACCTTGGTTTTAGAGTGAATGCATCCTTCTGTGATTTCATTTGTAAAATATAAATTTGTAATTGCAATGTTTAACTCTTGTACATTGTTTTGAGGATAGAAAGTTTGAGGTGATTGAATGACATTTTACTATATTTTTGTAATTGTCTAAAGATAGTATCCCATAAACACAAGTTTAGTGACCATTCACATAGCTTTTTTTGTTGAAATATTTTTTTTGGTAAATTTGTGTATTTATTACCAAGTTTGAAGACTTAATTTTATATTCATGAACTAAAATTTGCATTTTGGTAGATTTATGTGGTATATAAAGGGCTGTGCACACATGTGAGTGCATTTGCTATTCAGGTTGGTATGTGAATTCTAAAAGTTCATATGAATAGCTCTTCCTCAGATACTTCTTATTTTATGAGACACTATCTCTCATGGATCTTGATTTTCCGGCTAAAATGCCTGGTCAGTGACAATCTGATTGGTCTGGCTCTGCCTCCATGCCTGGGAACAGAGATACAAGCTTAAGTCATTACTCCTGGGTTTTTAAGAGAGTGATAGGGACCCTAAATTGTGGTGCAAATATATTATCTGCTGAGTCATCATTCTACTCATTGAATTCATTGTGATCAGATCTATGTCTTACAGTATCCTCTTCTAATATGTGAATTGAATTTTAATTTTCTTCACAATATTATTTGAAAACAACTGCATTTTATAGCTGATATTTTACTATTTATTCCATGTAGTTAAAATAAATAAACATAAAGGTTTTTATAAAATAACACAGCTTAAATA
This sequence comes from Sigmodon hispidus, assembly GCA_004025045.1. Classification (NCBI taxonomy): domain Eukaryota; kingdom Metazoa; phylum Chordata; class Mammalia; order Rodentia; family Cricetidae; genus Sigmodon; species Sigmodon hispidus. Next base: position 4,235 of record PVIH01010250.1, on the reverse strand, counting down.
TATGCAATTCATGTTTCTATAAGAAATAGCAAGAACTTGGAAACAACCTAGATGCCCCTCAACTGAAGAACTGATTGACAAACTGTGGTAAATCTACACAATGGAGTACTACTCAGCAGTAAGAAAAAATGATATCCTAAAATTTGCAGACAATTGAATGGATTTGGAGAATATCCTTCTGATCAAGGTATCACAAACCCAGAAAGATAAGCAGGGCATATACTTACTCATTAACGAACTTTAAACAAAAAAGCAAAAAGCAAAGTATGTCCAAGCTGCAAACCATAACCACTGAACAGATTGGGATCTGAAACACCTTGGACTGGCACCTTGGATCCCACTCCCTCCAGAGGAATACCTGACCCAGTCTTGATATTGTGGTGAGGAAAACGGATCTGCCTGGAGTGGATGCTGAACTGAGCCACCTTGGGAGCTTGGGATCTCCTGTCCTTTCTAGGGAGGAGATAAAATGATGTGGAGAACAGAGAGTGATTGGAAGGGGCAGGGGGAGGGGAAAGGGAGTATGAACAATGGGATACATGTATAAAAAATAAGACTTTATTCATAATGAAAAGGGGAGGAAAAATAATAAAATAAAATGTGTTTTCTAGTTTAAAAAATAAACTGGCAAACACTAAATGAGTAAATTATACTGCATATAAAGATTCAACAGAAAATTATATCAAGAAATATCAAATTTATAAAAATATTAATTCACTTTGATCTTTAAGTCAGTGGAATAAAATTAAGAATTTAACCTGTCTGATACATTTCAAAGGGGAATTCATGGTAAAGCCTGCCTTTCTTTTTTCTGTATGAATGTATATACTTTACATGGCCAGATATGGAAAATACTTGTAGTTCCTTTACTAAAGGCAACAAATGGACTGGTAATCATACCTTGGTGTGGAAAATAGAATGAACTTGCTGTAGAACGCCAATCAATCCCTGACAGTCTACCATAGAGAGAGAGGTAAATTTGAGTTTGTAGAGCCTGAGTTCTTATTCACACGGTCTATCATTAACGTAAAAGGAAAAAAAAAAACTAAGAAGAAAAAAATTAATAATAGAAGACAACTAAAATTGTTTTGTTAAGATAATTAATAAAGGAATTAACATTAACTGTATAGTTGAGATATTTTTTCTAAAGAAATCAATGTTTGAAAAGGAGAATAATATGCTATATAAGTAAGCAGACTTATAGTGTGTGTATTCACAATGAAAGACCACTAAGCGGGGAGACAATGACAGGCTTGGCATTGGCGATTTGGCTCGTCTGTCTTGGCGCCTGGGGTGTGAGGGTCTTGCAAACCTGAGGCTTCCGCTAGAACTCGTCAGAGAGCATGGACGCGGGTGCTGGCTCCATCCGAGAAGCCTGTGGGGCCTTTGGAAAGAGGAGAAGGCCGAAGAGAACCGGTACTTCCGAGAGAAAACTAAAGAACAACTGTTTGCCATCAAGAAACACCGTGAAGACGAGATCGAGCACCACAAGGAGGAGATTAAGCGTCTGCAGAAACAAATTGAGCGGCCTGAGAAGTCATGATTAAGTGCATGCAGACCCCCACAGAATGGCCCCACTTCTATGGAGACATAGTTCTGAGTGATTAACATTTGGTCTGTGTGCTACTAACAGATAATAAATTATCACCAGGAAGTTGTGAAAAAAAAAAAAGACCACTAAGGGATACTGATAAGGAAAGGTATGAAGAGTCATATGTTCTCATCTATACTGGAACCTGTGTGGTTGAGATGACTCTAGGTGAACAGCACTATCAGTTTAGAAGAGTTGGGTACATGGAGAAATGGTTGAGAAATCTGTCCTGACCTGGTCCTGTGACTTCACTCATTCCTGTAATACAATGCATAATAACTTCTTGTTTTAGATATAATTTTAACAGAAACTTGAGTGAGCAGGAGAGTGTGGAGATTTTAACTCCAGCCTAGGCAACTGAGAGTAAATCCTAGAACAAGCGTATCTCCCTGATCTCTGGATGGTTCCTTCCATTCAAGAAAGGAAGAGTCAGGAAATTAATATCAACCACTAATGTGCTCCTCTGTTGACTGGCAAAAGACACCGAACAAGAGTTCAGATGTTTCTAGAACATTATTTGCATAAATGTTAGAATTTGACAAGAGTTTTTTCTCCAAAAGATGTTTGAGTATTTCTCTTGTCAAATAATTTTCATAGGAGGCGTTTTCTTGTGTTATTAAAGCAAAAATGTGTAGTATATACATGGAAGTGGACTTAGAAATGTGTGTTAGAAATATCTTTTAAAATTACTTTCATTTTAAGCTAGATATTTTATAAAAGGACTATGAAACTGTGAAAAAGTTAAATGTAAATGTTTTATTTATAGTCTTTTATAGCAAGAAACAATTGACCTGAACAGAAATTTACTTCCAAATATCTTTGCTTAGAAATCATAGCATTGACATTATTGTTATTAAGTTATTAAGCTTAAATATATCTATAGTAGAAACTATCAATTTTTAATAAAATAATGACAATGAGTATTTTTGAATATACAAATATTTTTGAGAGATAAAAGTAAGATAAAAATAATTTTTCAAATATTTAGATACTGTGGGCATGCAGCACTTTTACAAGCAATTCTTACAGTAAACCTTCATTATACTTAATGCATAAATAGAGTAATGTTCTTAGATTCACATCTACACAAAGTCTGACAATATAGCTAAATATTCTTAACAAGAAAATGCTCTGTCAATGTTTTGAGTGTTTCAAAAGTCAATCTAAAGTTGAAAAATGTGAACACATTTTCAGCTACTAATGTCTTAATAAAGTTGAGAAATGATTACACCTTTAATGATGAAGAAGTGGCTTCATCATAATTTTACTGTGTAAAATTGTACTGAGCTTGATGGCAGCATTAGTAACATTTTCTTTCATTTTCCTGTGAGACTAAAAGAAGCAGCAGTATATTGTTGCTGCTCTCTTCTTTCTTCTTCTTTGGGCTTTGATTCTAAGGACAAGGCAACTTTTTCATCTTGCTACAGATCTGACTATATAAATCTCTGAGGACAGGTCTCTGAGCAGGAAATGATATAATAAAAAGAAAGTTCTTCCATTTTATGTATAATTTTTTCCTCTGTGGGCCAGTGATCAGGCTTTGGGTTTTATTATGATTTCTGGTTACCTCCCAATTTCCTTTTATGCATTATAATCTCTAACTTCTAACTTTGTTAGGGACATATAACTGTAAAGTATAAGAGCTTCCTCCTTTGAGTGACCCCTGACATTATCTTATTCATATAACAGGGCTTTATTATCTTATTTATATAACTGAGCTTTTACAGTGAAGTGAAAGTTGAAATTGTAGGCATATAAATATATATAATTTAATAAATGTTAGGTGCCATAAAAACACAGAACATTATTTATTAAGAGAGAATGCAAACATGAAGTTAAATCCCCTGCAAAAATGTACATTTCATGAACAACACTAGTCTATAGAGATCAAATGTGATATATATTTCAGGAACAAGAGAATGGATTAGATTTACTAGAACTTTTACGAAGCCAAACTTGTTAACAAATGACATTCAGGTACGTTGTGTATATTTGGGCAAGTATTTATTTTTTATTTAAGATTTTTAAAAAAGTCATTTCACATACAAAACACAAATCTCTCTCTCATCCTTCCTCCTTCTTCCCTGTCAGCCTTACCTCCCCACCTCGCATCAACTCATTCAAAAATATAAGGCTTCCCATGGGGAGCAAAGCCTGGTACATTCAGTGTGGGCAGGTCTAAGCCCCTCCCCTGCTTTATCAAGGCTGTGGCAAGGTGTCCCACCATAGGTAATAAGTTTATTTGGGCTACACCTCCGCTATTGGTTGAAGACCTAAGCAGGGACATCCTGACAGTTCTTGAGGGTTTCCCTAGCACCCGGTAGTTTTCCAACCCCGTATTTGCTTCTCTGAGTCCCTGGTCCACCCGACAGTGGGGCAGGAGACTCTATACGAGCCAAGGAAAAAGGAACTATGAGGAAAATTCTCACAGTGATGGCTGGTTGGATGTAGGGAGCATTGTACCGCGCCCTAAAGATGGCGCCGGTTTCCGCCTTCAGCCCTCCCAAGGGCTAGTGCTCTTGGGAGTAAACAACTCCTTTTTTGGCTGTAGGCGAGGATGATGGCTTGCTTCCTGCGTCCTAGGACCTATGGGCGATGTCCACGTAGCTTACTGGGGTTGGAGGCCCAGAGGGTATTTAGCCAC